>VZRO01007457.1:151519-172677 GCA_013397915.1 Daphoenositta chrysoptera | reverse complement strand
CCCTCACCCACAGGGGGGTATGGGCAGATCACTGCCTTCTAACGCCCACAGCGTCTAGAGGGGGAAATGGCTCACATGGCCCCCTAAATAAACTTAATTTTTTTTTCTTTTTCGGTGTTTTTTTCTTTTTAAAGTCTGTCTAGAAGCGGTGGTACCACCACTAACGAAGCATACGCCTCCCCCCCTCACGCCACAGAAAGTGCCACCCACCGCCGTCACACAAAATGACGGGCGAGCTCCACACGCCGGCCAGGGTAAATTTAAACAGCGCATGCAATACGAACAGAGTTAGAATTTTTAGGAAGAAAAGGTGTCCCTTGCATCACAAAACGGCAGAAAGGTTAATGCGCGGCATCTCCTTACAGCAACAGCCATACTGTAATATACAGTCTGTGCACGCTTTGTACATCTCCACAGAAGGCTCGAAAACTAAACTGAAGCTTCAAAATGAGAGAAACGTGCCTAATTAGCCCTTACACACACTGTACAATTTAAGACAGACCACTTGCCAAGCATCGTGGAGTCTGTAAATCTTAAGTTTTCCACACTTAACACCATCTACACGTTTCTTCTGTACTACAAATAAAAAAATAATTACATCTCCGTGCTTACGTGGGAATAGGGGGAAAGGACACAAAAGCGTTCAAGGAGTCAAGCTGTGTCAAACAGCGGGACGAGGGAAAGCTTGAATGCGTCTCCGAACTCAATTTTTGAGGCTCTGAAGGGGAAGGAGAGGGGAGGGCAAGTGCTCCCGAGGCCAGGGTGTGCCTCATTCCCAGACAAAGCCAGACTTTCCTGGCTCTTGCCTCACGGTGAAAGCCTTTGCACCGGTATGGCTCTTACTTACATGACTGGCATTTCTCTGCTCTCAAGTTCAATTGTCGTTCCAGAGGAAGGGAAAGAAAATGTTTCCAACAAACTATGCCACTCTGACTAACTGTGCAACTTTTCCATTCTCTAGGCAGGTTTAGAAAACTTAACATCTAAGTAACTTTCAAGTCTCAGCCTTTGTTCTGACGTTCATTGTAAGAGGCCTCTACAATTCATCAGTCACCAAGAAAATACAAGATACACCTGTGAGAATTATCATATACACTTATATTTAGCTGTATATGAGCCCACTTTGGGACATGTGCATCATTATGGATAAGTGAGTCAGTAACTATAAAAAGACCATGTTAAGTGGTTTCAAAACCCTGGATTGAGAGTCACATGAACCACTTCACAGTCAGGTTCCACACAAGCCTTCCCTGTTATGTTTTAGTGGCCTTTCCTCTCAAGGTTTTACACACTGAGCATATTTCTACCTTAGAGAAAGCTCAATAAAAAACAAACACAAAAAGAAACACAAACCCCAATGGCCACAGCATATTTCTGCCTCAGGACATCTGCTGCTCATGAACTCTCTCTCCCCTCCACATGACTTTTGTGCATGCTTTTTAGCTCTTCAAACCAAATGCACGAAAATAAAAGCATGACTTCTATTCATGATTAAATGCAGCACTTCTTGGGATACATAAAACAGCAAGAAACCACAGCACAGTATTTTGGAGCAAGTTCTTACGGTGAATAGCTACAGGAAAGAGATATGTGAATTAGAATTGGCATGAAAAACTATTTCCTATGCTTCAGCTGTGAAATAAGTCCATGATCTCTCCAGGCATGAACTCAATCACCTTTGTGGAAAAAAATCATGCCAGAACACTGGGATTCCATTCACTCAGGTGTGGGGCTTCTCTTTGCCCAAAAGAGCATCCAGCGGGGTTACGAAGCCCAGCATGACCCTGCCATCGGTACCCACAACCAGCATGTCAATTCCGGGGGCTTTGCCTGGACAAGACATACAACACTTGCCCCAAGAAATGTTACATACTGGATTTAAACCCAGGCTAAGACCAGGAAAGCATCTGAATCTCTGCTAAGATGCACAGAAAGCAAAGCAATGTTTTCCACGGTGGTATTGCACCTGCCAGCAGCTCATCCTTCCCCATTACCACCATCAAATTATCAATCTTGATAATTCTCTGTTCATCAAAACAAAGGATTTCATTAGGCTAGACAGCAGACAGAGCAACTCACAAGTGTCACAACATGAGCAGCAGAGAGCTCAATTTTTTTGTTTTCCAAAGCAAGACAGATAACTCATTCCTACATCACTTAAAAATTTCTTGGAGTGAAATTAAGAGACTGTATCATTCCCTCTGGCATGTAATCCCAGAAGTACAATTAGGCCAGCTCTTGCACTTTTATGATAGCACTTGTAATATTTATTGATGGCTTTTAAAGATACCCAACTCTTGACTCTGCACCTGCATGAAAACTTCAGACTTGTCAAAGGCATTTCTGGGCCTCCTGACCTGCTGCACTGCTGCACCTGTCCAGCTTCGCTCTCCAAGACAATGCCTTTCAATGGCTCCATTTAAGACAGGTCATTACAGAAGCTAAATATGTTGAGCAGTAAGAAAAAGGAAATAAATCACTATTTCAAACACGAAAAACCAGCTGCTGCAGAAGGACTGAGCTTGTTCTCTGGAGCACTATGGACCTACCTGGTTTCTGATCATAGCTGATCCCACCTGAGAGCCGAGTGCCTCCTGCCGCGGCCCCAGTGCCGGCTCTTGGAGAGCCCAGGATGTCCTTCCCTCCAGGAAGGGTCAGACCAGCACACGCTTACTCAATCTTGGCTCCCATTGAGCTTCTCGCCGCAGGTAAGAGCAGCTGTTTTCTGCTCCTCCCAGACAGTTCCCAAGTGTGTTCTTCCCCCGCCCCTTCCCATAGGGCCTAAAGCTGGTTCCAGATGCAGAAAGCCAGGCTGACTGTACAGGTTCTGCCACAGCAACATGAAAGTAATTTTGCTCCTTTATCATCCACCAAACAGACAATGCCCCAGCACTGCAGCAGCT
Organism: Daphoenositta chrysoptera; assembly: GCA_013397915.1. NCBI lineage: Eukaryota > Metazoa > Chordata > Aves > Passeriformes > Daphoenositta > Daphoenositta chrysoptera. The sequence continues at coordinate 169,774 of VZRO01007457.1, read as the reverse complement.
GCTTTACTGAGACCAGTGCCACAATGTAGCCTCACAGAAATTAGTGTACAATTACGGGAGATTGTGGAAAACCACTTAGATTGGGGAGGTCCACTTTTGGGAAGAGTTACCAGAAATGGAAACATCTGAGTTTCTGTTCAAGGACTTTAACATTGACCTACATAATTTTATTAACACTATTCATATGTAAAAATGATGTATCAGTCAACTGTCACAGTAAGAAGTGACATCTGAATTCTTACTAAGAAATAGTAAGACACAGCCCTGAAAGAGGAGGAAAAGATTGCCAAGGAAATCTTTCTTCAATCTTTCCAAACTTTTTTCAGTTTTTCAGTCTCTCATGATGAAAGACAGCGACAACTACACAGAAGCATACCAGTCCTTTCTTCTTTAATACTTTAACTTAGAATTTTTTAAAAAGCGTAATTTTTACTGTACATTCATTCACATGTCTCCTTTCCCCAGTGCTTTGTTTTTTCTTTCAGGAGGTTCAGAGCCCACTTGCCATCAGGTAGGAAGTTGATTTTCTTATTAGTTCTGCATACATACTGGTGAACATCAGAAGGACCCTCTTTGATTTTTAAAGTCTGTACCTCACAGTAGAAAAACAAGTAATTCTCGTGAGCCCCTGGGAAATGTTTTGAAGTCTAAAACAGATCACTGAACTCACTGATGCAACATAATTAATAGAGGGATTAGGACACTCTTAATGAGAGTGTTTTAGGGGAAGATTTATCACATCAATTGTTCATTCCAAAAAAAGTATTTTAATTTTAATGTTTTAATTATGTATTTTAGAAGTCAGTGCTAACAAACCCAGTTAATAAGGGGTGATGTTTCAGCCAAGTTCTGGTCAGATATTTTAGCAGGTCTGAACCTTTTGAAAGCAATGTATTGATCTAAAACAGCATCCATCATGTTAAAGGTGATACTTCTAAGTCTTAATGTCTTGCTCAACATTCTTATACACTGAAAAGCCGGTAAAACTTTGGCCAAGTGTACAGGATAATTCCTTCTCCCAGCAAAGAGTTGCTCAATTCTTACTTCCCATATTCACAGTTTTATTTTGAGTGGATAACTCAGAAGAATCTTAAGCACTGAAATATCATCTTCTCAGTCTATAGAATTCCATGTTCTTATAGTCTCATCTCAACCTTGCTACACAAGATGAGGGCATTGCTTGTTTCTGGTTTTATTTTAAAGTTTTTAATCAATTTGAAGGCTTTGAAGTTCTATATCACCTTTAAGAATAAATAGTGTCTATTTTATAAATATGATTCACTACCATCCAACTGCAGATTCTTGCAAGGACATGTAGAGATTCTAGCAAAGGTCACTTGTATTTCCATGAACTATCACACCTTTTTTCCTGAAAGAGAGAAAATACTCTGTAACCAACTCATTATATCAAGGTACGAGAGTCAAAAACATTTCTTAAAAACAAGATTTCTTCAATGAGTTTTCCCTTCTTTTTGTGCTGCCAATAATTCCTAGAAGGTTGCCACATATTGCCTTGAGTTCCCATTGGTGCACTGTGCCTTTGCATTTGCCAATCTCGCTGCATAACTGCTCCTGATTTTAAGATCAGACACCTTCCTGTTCTAACAGCTTTCTAAGAATAAGAAAACTGACACAAATTTTGGGAAAAGTTGAGGCATAAGCTTTCTGACAGTCAAATACACGCTGGAAAACTACTTCTAAGGAAAAGCTTTGGCCATTTCATTAACTGATTGAAATTTTCTCCACTAATTTACTTAATCAAGAAAGCAACTTATTTCTTCTCTTCCTCTGCCCTGTTTGTTTTTTTAATTTAAAAGAGAAATGGTGGCAAGGTAGAGAAAAAGGATGTTGTAGATGAACAAGTAAGTCTGTTTTGGACAGAGGGGGCTGTCCAGACTGCCTGAGACTGTCAAGGCATTTGAACAAACTTTATAATATCAAACTTCCTACTGCTACAGCACGCAAAGGGCCAGCTGTTAATTCCCAACAAGCTACAACACAGCTGGCAACTTAGGTGCACACCTGCACAGCACTGAGGGGAACTGCTCAGTACAAACCCAGACTGACACAATTCTTTAGCAGAGCTCTAAAGCGCAGTACTGAGTCAGAGGAAGCTGCTCCTCTAGCCTTACCTGTCACTGGGATGACGTGGATGTCTGTGGAACAGCCCCTCCCAGGACAATGCTGTTTTTGTCAGTCAGGGTTTTCAGGGTGCCGGTGGCTGGGGACTGGAGAATTTTACGTGAAAGCCTCATTCTGCCATCAGTGGGATCACGGCCAAAGTACTTAACCTGGTAAGGAAACAAAGCACTCTCACAGTGACCAACTTAAAGAGCTGGAAATGGAATGTTCCTTAAAAGATGGGGGCTTGGGTTTGATTTTTTTATCAATTTGATGCTAGAAAAGCCATAAATAGGCATCCTTTAGCCTATATTGCTGTCAAATAATGTGGTGCCTAGATAGCATGAGTATGACACTAAAATCTAATTTGAACAATCAGGCCTTTAACTAGCACAGAAAGGGAATCCATTATGGAAAAATATTTTCTTCATAAACACTAAATAAATCATTAGAAAAACCCAAAATTTTAAAATATGAACAGTGTTTTATTAGCATTTTGAAGTTAAAAGAAAAAATTACCTGAATCTCTTGTCCAACTTCTAATCCCAGGGCACTAGGATGTTTAATCTAGAACACAGTGTTTTTCAGAAATAAAATTATCAGAGTTAGTTATAAAAATCCCTTCTTTCAGGGGTTCTTCATGCTACACTTCAATCCCAGTGGCTCAGCACTACCTTAGGAACAACAGGTTTCTGAGTATTACATGGAAAAGGGTATTGCAGAGCCAAAGAACCTGGGGTAAAAAGGACTGCAGCAGCCACACAGTTGATTCTTTGCAGCTTTAAGTATAAGGCAGGCAGAATTAAACAAAACAGTATTGCTAATTAACAGCTTCTAACCTGGAAATGGACTGTGGAACAACAGTGAGTGTGTTACAGTCATGACAACTGGTTAAAAATAAATATAATTGCCCATTTTATACCTGTTTAAAGATGGATTACCTTTCTTTGATCCAGCTGTGAATTATGAAGTAATACTGGGGTCATGTTTGGATACAGTTTTACCATCACTCCAGAATCTCTGCAGCAGAAAACAGCACAGTTATTTCAAAGTGCATCAAGAAAAGTCCACATTTCACTCTTCATATGGTCCCCAGAGCAAGCATCAGTAAACTTCCCATAAACAAAATTTCACTCATCCCTTTTAAAAAAATCTTTTATCCACCACAACATGTCCACTCATTTTTCCTTAACTGAAAGTGGATGAGAATTTATTATTTCAGGGCAGCATTTCAGTAATAGGTACCACCCAAAAAGTAATTTTTACAAGACAAATATTGCATTGAAAAGTGAAAAGCAAATTCATACCATCCCTTTCAGACTCAAAGATTAAAAAGGCCTTAGGTTTTATAGTTTAGAGACATTCTAAAAACTAAACAAGCAGCAAAAATAAAGAGCTTTATCAGGAAAAATAATAATATTTTCAACAGAAAAAAATACCAGAAATTATGCAGGTGACAATATCCCCAGCATAAGTCTGGCACCTTTAAAAATAATTTATTATTTCACATCGTATTTAAGTATCAGGAACACAGCTATGTAAATAAACTAAGTTCAACTCCAAAGCAGGTTTTATACCTTAGTTCAGTTATTGTAGCTGTATAAATTGCCCCAAATTCCAAATTAACTTCTTGCTGTAGAAGAAAAGCAAACAGTAAGACACACAGTCACAAAGAGCAAACTGAAAAAGTTAACAACAGAAGTTGGTCCTTACATCATCTTTGCAGATTTCCCCAATAAATTCTCTGGCTTCATGCATTGCCCCCGGCGTGGGAGCAAACACAGAATATGTCTCTTCATCCAGCTGACTTACAGTCACGCCTGAAAATGAGCATTTGGGAGAGCACTTAGGTGCACACTGCATTAAAGTCACACTCAGTAAAGACTTGCACAGAGCAGAATGGTTTTGCACACTCATAAAGATCTCAGATTTCTAGTCATTATTTAATCTTGTTCAGTTTAGGCATCAAACATTGAACAATTGCATGGCCACCACTTCCTTACAAATACCTGGATAAACTTGTGGGCCATAAAGGAACACAAAATTATTTTTATAATCCTTTAAAGGCAGGAAAAAAAGTCCTGAATAAATGTTGAGGGTTATGAATCAATTTCCCAGAGATTTTTAATAAAATTTGCATTTATAGCTGATGGGAATGAAAGTGTTTTGAAGCCAGAATGATAAAATTCTTTGCTCCTCTTGAGTAGTTTTGTGGCCAGACCGCACAGGCTTGCAACCAAAGGGAAATATGATTTTCCCTCCTTTTCTCCACCCCAATCCCCTGAGAAGAATTAATCAAGTTCACCAGAGCATTAAGGGTTTCAGGTCCAAAGCAGAGCATCTACCTGGTACTCTACAGATACCAGTATTTTTTCATTTTTAGTTTGCACTGAGCTCAATATACAAGTCTGAAACAAAGGGAAACACATAAATTATCACAGGAATCAAGAATGACTCACCAGTCTGTGCTTGAAGTTTTTTCAAATTATAAGCCCCAGGACCAACGAATCTTAATCTTTTAGATAATGGAACATGGATAGTTTCTGAAAGAACATTTAAAAATCCTTTGAAATGCTAAATATAATCATCTTGAAAGTTATCACACAAAAAGGCACATTCCTTTAGCTTTTAATCTTTTACAGCTACCTGTGCTATTTGCTGATCATGGATGTAATTACAGGTAAGAAGTGAAGGAAATGAAGACACAGAATACACTTTGATGACTGTAAATTACCTTAAGCCATACTGATACTCTCATCTATATAAATTCGGATTTGTGAGAGCTTCACATAACTTCACTCAAATTCTGTTTTCTGGTGTACACTGAAGTAGAACAGTGCTGCCCCACATGGCAATAAAAATCCCCCCAAAATAACAAGAACCCCTCCACAAATTAAAAATAACCCCACAAGGCAGGGGCAAAAATATGTAACAATCAATCATTTTTAAAAAAGCTGTTTCAAGCAGAAGTTTATTGTTAAAAAGGTAATTATGAAAGCTATGAATTCACACAATAACATTACCTATAACTGGTCCACTTTCTTTTCTGTTAGGTCTGGGTTTTGCCAGTGTTTGGTTCATAATTTGTAAAATCTCCCTCTTTGCAGCTAGAGGGAAATATAAAAAAAAAATCAGTAATTTTGTATATGATTAAAAAAAATATATGAACTTTTTGTTATACAGTAGAAAAACATTCCTTATCAAAACCTGTCTCCCGCCTAGCTGGAGAATGTCAAGCTGAAAGTTAGAAAACTCATTAAATCCTTATTAAACCACATAGCTTCAGTTTCTCATGTGCTTTAAGAATATTTTAGCTGCACATGTCAGAATACAGATGGCAGTAAGTTTCACTTGTAAATATAACTGAATTAATGGGAAATGAGAGAAAGTTTGCTGTTATTTTTATAACATTATCCTGTTGGATTTAAACAAAGTCATGTTATGTGTGTTAGGCCAAATCATGCAATATCTGAAGTTACTTTAAAGTTAGTTTGGAGCTTATTGATTAAGCCAAACCCATTTTATATAGATAGAAGCATGTTTTTTTTTCCACAATGAGAACAAAAAATGAACAGTTTATTGTTTAGTTTCATAAAACTTAATACCACCTATTATTTAATATGATAAAATGGGTGCAAATCCAAGTATGGACCTACCTGTAGCTTGCTGAATAGCTTCCACCACAATTTTTATCGGTATTCCTGGCAGCTTTAGATCAACCTGACATGAAAAGAATGAAGTGGCATCAACATGTCAGGAAGACTTTTTAGATACTCTCTCAAGAGTTTCACTTGAGGAAGATTTCATGTCACAATACCTGCAGTGCTGTTATCCCTTTATTAGTGCCTGCCATCTTGAAATCCATATCTCCATAGTAATCTTCAATTCCCTACCAGCACAGACAGAGAAAACCAAGTTGGAGTTATTTTACCCCAGTGCCAGGTCCCACTATACTAAAAGTACTGAGGAATTACTTTTGAGACTTCCAAGTTTTCTTCAGCTTTATTTTGCTGTTCAGAATTAACACTGTTCCCTTCTCTCCTTAGAAATTAAGAGCTTTTGGGAACAAGCGTCTGATCCACAGCTGATTTTGTGCTGTCAGTGGCTGCACGTTTTCTCCCCAGCCACTTTTCCAAGTCCTCATTCTCCACCCAATATATTGTGTCTTGCAGTAAATTATTAATCTTTTTCTCTCATGAGAAAAGACAAAATTCATTAGAAGGAGAAAACTTATGAATGCTTAAATAACTAGTAACACACACACAAAAAAAAAGAAACATGACTGAGCATTTCACAGAGATTTTTCAAAATAAGGGAGGAATTTAGGAAATAAAATAGAGAAGATACAACTAATTTTTCCAGTAGTGATGTTCCAGAACTAACTGGGTAAAAGGTTACAAAAGAAGGCCAGAGAGGTATTTTTCAGCACTAAGCAGCAACAGTAACAATGTGAAGAACACTCACCAGGATGTCTGTCAGCAAACGATAGTCCTCTATGTCCCCTTTTCCCTGACTGCACTTGGTAATGAGGCCTATGGCTACTCCTGCTACTGCATTTGATACTGGAACTCCTAAGAGTGGCAAAAAAACCCATTTTTGAAGCCTTTGGTTATTTCCAGATCCTGTAACACATTATCACACGCAGTTTATCCTTGTAGGTGCCATATTTTGTACCTGCATCCATTAATGCCAAACTTCCACCGCATGCAGAAGCCATTGAAGAGGACCCTGGAGTTGGAATACAGGAGAAAAAGAGGGATTAAACACTGAAAAACGGGTCTCAATACAAGCTAGAGTTATTTTCCTCAGTCTGTAACATAAAAGCGCCCCCAAATACCATTTTATTAAACTAAGAAAGGTCCGTTGTTCATGAACATGTACATGCTTTTCATTTTAAATATTTCAGGTAATACTTACTAAGAACATTTAAACTGAAATCTATTATTTAACATGCCTGTAAGTCATGTTTGCCAAACCTAAGCTTTTTAAGAACCAAATTTAGTCTCTAGCACTAGGTTAAAAACAAGAAAATCGTAATACCATTTGATTCTAAGACTTCAGAAGTAACTCGGATTGTGAATGGGAAATCCTGGGGAATAACTGGTTTCAAAGCTCGTTCTGCCAGTGCACCTGTTAAAAAAAGATACCAAGTGATCCATAAATAGAAATCAGATAAAATATTGAAACTTCCAGCATGGGATTTCCCTAGTCTGGACTTACCATGTCCAAGCTCTCTCCTGTTAATCCCAGTAACTTTGCCAATCTCATTGGTTGCATAAGGTGGAAACTATGAAGCAAAAAACATGTACACAGAAAATTAACCTGCATTTCTTTTCCAGTTTAAAACATACACTTAGAAAAACATCTTTGAAGTTTTGGTGCATCTCAAGGTAAAAATAAACTAAAAATAAAATAATCAAACCACCACATGACTTCTATCAGTCACTTGGTTTGCAAACCAGGACCAGTTTAGGTAATGTTTAGTAAATGTTTTACTTCTACAGAACAAAAGAGAATAAAGCAATTGCAAGGTAGCTAAGAGGGAACACAAGAAGCTTCCTCCAAATAAACTTGTCAAACAACCTAGCAGAAATGTTATTCCTGTTACAGAGATAATTGAACAAGATATGCCTGTTGCTGTAGGAAATATTTGGGCAAGCTCCAAAGGCTGAGAGAGATCCAAGATGTGAAAGCATTTATTTACTACTTATGTGGCACGTCAGCTGAACATATTAATAGAGTTTACTAAAAATAATAGCACAGGTTAATCCTGCTTTCAGTAAGAACCTGTTCTGAAGGAGCTCACCTAATGTTATGGCATTAAAAAGGCTGTATAAAATGGGAATTTACAAATTACCTACTGCTTTTCAGGAAACCAGCACTTCTGTTCATATAAATTCATGCACCAATTAGCATAAATATATTTTAGCAAATCTAGAGATAACTTACAACCTTGGAAGTGATCAACTGCACCTTTAAAAGCAAGACATAAAGCCCTTCTGTGAATCATGCAGAAAGCTGTGACACAGGAAAACTCTCACCTCATAATGCAGCATGAAGTTTTTATCTTTTATTCCACTATTAATTAAAAACAAGACCATGTCAAAAAAGGAGCAACCAAACATGTTTTACACACAACAAGTAATTCAAGCTAATATTGTTATGCTTACAAACGGACCCAGGCAAAACCAACAAATCAATACATTTGCTGATCACCGACAGTTACCAAAATTAGCAAATATGGACAAACTCTTCCAGGATGACAAAGATTTAACTACAGTACAGCTGAGACATTAAATGTAAAAGCTCCCACACTGGGATGAAACCCCTGAGATGAAATCACTGAACTGTGGCATTAAAGGGAACTAATTTCGCTTTAGCTCTCAGCAATAAAGTGTTCAAAGCACAAGGACCAGCTTGCTACATCCTAAGTAAATTTTCCCTGCTCCAAAAAAAGAACACAAATATTTTAAATATATAAACCAGACTGGAAGTTACTTGTAACACTCTCCAGTTTCAAATCTGTGCCTATGGAATTAATGTCACCTTAACGCTGCCCTGTGTGGAATTAATGTCACTAACCCACTGCCATGATCTCTGGAAAATAGGCCACTTCAAAGTCTAATTTTACACAATTTTCAGTCCTAAAAAATGTATCCGTGTCAAAGTTCAAGGGAATTTTATCAAATGTGCTTAAATGCTTACCCTTCTATTACTACTGCCAAAGCACCAAGATATACATACCTCACTGCTGTTGAGATAACATCTGATTTTACACTCGATTCTAGAGAGTCAAATGTAACTGTACACAGAACCTAAAATAAAAATGAGCTAAGATAAAAAATAAACCCCTCTTAAACACTTCCAGCCTTCACAACTTTAACTGTTTATGAAGAATCAAAAAGAATTAGTTCAGCAGCAAATGAGATGCCATCACTTACCACTTGTATGAACTTTTTTTCTCCATCACACAAACTTATTCATAATCTGTAAAGATCACATAATCTTACAAGCAATCACATTTAAAAATACTAATTTAATGCTTCTTAAGTAGGAGCCAAGAGCAGTTTGCTACCTAATAAACATTTAAGAGACAGGGCCAGAGGCTGCCACGATGTTTTTCGTGCCTGTTTCCCACACGGACTTGCAGTGCATGTTATTTTTAGTGGGTAAGAGGGGACAACACTGAGGAGTAAATCAGTGTTTGCAACTGCCATCCAAAGTCAGTGTAATAAGAAGTCACATCAATGGCTGACAGTCTTCCAGCAAAAGGAGCTATAAAAATAGAGGAGGCCAAATCTTGAGTACAATCTTAATTCAATCCACCCAACAGCTGACACTCTTGTCAAAGAAGAGGAAAAAAGTCATCTCATTATTGCAATTTTTTGGGTAAAATTTCCCTATTTAGTTCAGGTTGCCTATGAAGTTGCTTTTAAAAGATTTCTCATGACGTGCACAATTTAGCAGTGCCCTACACACCAATGTACTTATCAACCTACACACCATTTCTACTTATTACTATTTAAATGTGAAGAAAAAGGAAACCTGGCATTTAAATGAAAGACCCAAATCTTTCAGGTTTTGATAATTCATTTATAATTTCTGATGTTTAAGTGACACTACCTGTGTTTGACCTCTTTGAAATAAGGCTGATCCATGAAGCATTTTGAACATGTTCACTTCACATTTAATGTCCCTGAGGGAAGTCAAATCTCTCCCATCACACCTGAAGTGACAAAGAGAAATCAAGAGATCAGTTAAACCATAGTCTTGGATTAAAAGCTGACAGAAGTATTAGCAGTAGGAGTTTGATACACCCACCTTCTATATTCATTTAGAACAAGATTTCTAAAAACATCCTTTGAAACCACATTGAAAGATTCCATGATTTCATAAGGCTCAGCCTCCGGAAATTTTTCTGAGTATAAAAAAGAAATTGCATCTGAAGTTGGAAAATTAATTTTATAGAACTTCTACTGAAATAGTTTCCAACAAAGAGCACACTACGACTCCAAGCAGTGCTGCCTCCATTGAAGCACACTCTAAATATAAAGAAAACAAAAAATACCTTTCAGCTGTTCTTCTGTTTCAAGCCTTATTTTGTTGATTGCCTCATCTCTCGAAATCTAGAACACAGGATTTGCAACCAGTTAACTCTACAGGGCAGAACAACAACAGAAGTTTGGGGTTTTGTTTGGTTTAAAGATCTGTAAAAATTTAAGGAATAAGAAACAGAACTGTCACACAAATTCAAAAATCAATAATCAGGTTGAAAGGGACCTCAAGGGTTGTGTGGTCCAAGCTCTTGTGGGAAAAGCACAGTCTATACAGGATGGCCCAGCATCCTCCCCATCCGAATCCTGAAAATGTCCCATGTTGGGGAATCCACCACTTCCCTGGGGAGATTATCCCAGTGGCTGATAATTTTCCCCAAAGAGAACATTGCTCTTGTGTCCAATCAGAACCTCTCAGAAGTAACATGTAGCCATTTCCCCTCATCTTTTCCATTCGACCCCTTGTGAAAAGGGAGTCCCCACCTTCACATAATACAAACAAATATTCTGGTAGGTAAGAACTTACAGAACCATTCATTATTACTATTACCAACAGATGCAGAGAAGGAGACAAGCTTAAGTTACAGAATCACAGAGTCACTGAGGTTGGAAAAGACCTCTGAGATCATCAAGTCCATCCTATGATCACCACCTTGTCAACCAGACTATGGCATATCCAGTCTTTCCCTTAACACCTCCAGGGACAGAACTTACAGAGCTAAAAGCTTTAAGGACTCAATCCTACTACAGTTTCATTATGATATTAATTTTAAAGAAAATTTACATCATGATTGATTACTTACTTTATCATGGCTTGAATCTGTGAACACCGCATAGATCTTGTTATAAGCAAGTCTTTAGGAAGAAAAGGAAGAATTTCTGAATACACAGCTTAAAAACCACTTCTATAATTAGGGTTTTTTTTGAGGACTAAATATTTGAAAAATATTTAGTGAAATATCAGTCTGGTGAAAGCACCAGACTGATATTTATAAACATTCCTACATCTGCATTATTTGTTCTGAACTCACTTCTTTGCCATTTCCACAATCTCTTCAGGAGCCATAAATAATTTCTGGACAGTTCTCTTGACAACGCCCTGCTCCTTCACCAGCTGCTGAATGCCCTGGATTATCTGCTGGGTCTGCTTCACCCCCACTTTGATGGCATGGCAGAAGTCTTGCTGCAAGATATTCTCAGCAGTTGCTTCCAACATAACTAGCAATGGAAAGATAAAAACAAAGTAAATTCCTGTTTGATTATTCAATAGCAACCTAACTCATCTGAGGAAATACAGATTAAGATTAAACTGCATAAATATGGGAGAATCTACTTTACTTAACCAGAAGTTACCTATCACTGTTGCTCCTACTATTGTATAAAAATACACATTTCGAAGATAAGGAAAACATCTGCAAAGATTTCCAAGCCCTCAACAGACAGCAATTAACCTACTTACCAACTTGGCTTTGTGGAGCTCCAGCAACAACTAAATTTAAAGCACTAGAGGCCATCTCTTTCCGAGTTGGATTGATAACAGTCTCTCCATCCACCAACCCCACCCTCACTGCACCTGCAAAGAAAATCCAGAAAGTTTATATTATTATAATAAGGAAGTTCTTTAAGGCATCATTTTGCTTTAACAGTTACACAGCTAATAACAATAATGAAAGCTACAGACTAATTTTAAAATATCAGCACGTTGACTGTATATTAAGAACAAATCTAGAAGACAAAATTATCTATTCTATTTTTCTTTTGGGTACTATTAGCGGGTACAGCAAATAATACCAAGTAGTATTACACACAATGCTGTGAGTGTACTGCAGCTGAAAGGAAAATACAGTTAAATATTTGTTCTTGGCTAGGTCTTTTCTCTTCCCAGAAAATATTCACAATGAAATAAATCTCTTCCTGAGTTTCTTGAGGAAAAGTATTCTGAACCAGCTATTTTCCAAACAATACTTTTCAATAAATATGTTTCTCTTATGAAAAAATTAATTTATTGGTCTCTATAGTACACTATTTCTGAATTGTAGTTCCTCACAGAAGTGTATTTAGTCCAGAAAAAATAATCCTTTGAAGTGCAATAATCCTATCCATTGTAAAATTATTTTCAATGCTTCAAATTTAATATTTAGATTCAGCTTCTTGTTAAAAAAGAAAGGCACCAACTGTATTTTAAGTCTTCCATTACATTTAAATCATGCATAATTTCACAATGTTTATTTACCAATAGGACCATTCCAGGGGATATCAGACAATGCAAGTGCTGTAGAAGCTGAAAGGAAGACAAAAATCTAGATTAGAAAAATATCAATCCTATTAAATTCCACAGAAGCAGTAATTTCTCACAGCCCTCTTACCTCCATTAATTGCCAGAATATCAGGATCATTGACACCATCTACTGCTAAAAGATTACAAAGGATCTGGCATAAGATAAAAGACAATGAATAATTTTGATCTATACATTTTTATTAGCTTTCAATACAAAGCTAAGGACACTAAAAAACCCACATTCCATATATCTACACAAGCCTATGCTGCACATGGAAATTTGTTCAGGTATTTAAAGCAGAAAGCTGACAAAAAAACCTCACTAACGGATAATATTGTATCACATCATATATAAAATATTTACCATTATCATCTTTCCTCTGCTGTACAGAGGAGATTTTAATTTTGTCCCTGCATCTTGACAACAAAATTTGGAAAGCAGCATGTAATAAAAATAATTTAAGACAAGGAGATGACAAACTAAAAAGCAACATTACTCTGGTTTGTAAAGTGCAAACCCTTCCTTGATGTTAACAAAAGCAGCTTTTCTTAAAACAGGGCCTGTATCATGAAATTTTCATTGGCCATATCCCAGTTTTCCATTTTGAAGGTAGCATGACCTACCTGTGTATCATAAAAGTAGCCTGCTGGAAAGAGTGGTCTGATTGACCGATCTGCAAAGGAAATAATCAAACTCTAAGAAGCAGTTGGGTTTCAGTAGTTAATATTCAGTTTGTCTTGCAATAAATCCCACAAGAAATGAACAAAGGGNAAAAGAAAGAAAAGGCAGAGAACCCGGAAACATATTTAGCATAACATATAACCTTAAAATTTAAATCATATTGATAAACAATAAATTACAAGTTTGTTTTCTGACAGCAGTTATAACAGACTGTTTTTTCAAACACTCACGAGAAAATGACATTTAAAAATACATTGTAAATAAAATGTTTCACCCTACCTATTACTCTGCTTGTAAGAATTTCTTTATCAGTGGAACCAAGCTCTCTTCTTAGATAGTTTGTAGGAATTCTTCCTGCTGCAGCAGCTTTCTGACGGTAGTCAACCTTCCGAAGACAATTCAGGGATTGTTAATGGCACTTGATTATTTACTGCAGAGCCACAGAAACCCTTACAGGGGACCCTAAGGATTATCCAGTTCCAACCCCAATTATCTGCTTCCCACACTTAATAATCCCAGCCGCCTGAGCCTCACAATCCAGTTTTCCACACAGCCAAACTCTAACATCTGGGCTTGGATGTTGTGGTGAAGTTCACAAGGGCTTTGAGGAAAGCCTTACTAAAGCCAAGGCTGGCAACATCCAGGGCTCATCCCTCACCCACAGAGGGATCCTGGACATCTAGACATTCATCATCAACTGCAATCCGAAGGCCAGGGTCCGTCACCTACTGTTTGAATTCCTCACTCTCCCCAGCATCCTGAACTCCACTGTTTAAGGATTCTCACAGCTAAGTCGACCACTGATTAGCACAAAACTAATTCTGTCATTAACACTTACCACTAATGGCATAAACTGAGACGGAGAAGGCTTGGTTTTGCTGACTGCTGTGACCATCACTGCTGTGTCACCTAGCTGGGTTAAGAAAAACATATAAAAACTGAAGCTACCTGCAAACAAAATAACTCCAAATGTTCTAAATTCATTCAAAAGCTAAAATATGAGTAAGAATTATACTCTGCAGAAGACCACCACATAAATCCGCGCTTCATGCCACTATTTTTGCTTTTCAAATATAATTTTTTCCTATAAAATACAGCTGTCCCTTCATTAGGGATGAAATTGCCACTTGAGGCCTCATATCCCACACGTAACAGGCTCTGATGCCCAAACAATGACTTTTAAGATATAGGAATTTTAAAGCTGCACGAATTTTAACTATTTTTTGCTTTTACCTGAACAACAGCAGATCCATCAGCAAACTTTGCAAGTTTTCCAGAAGACAGCTCCATCTTTCTAAAGGAAAGAAATAACCTGTTACATTAATTCCTAGTGAATTCATGTAAATTTTCCAGCAATTTCTGCATTCATCTGCAGCCTCAACTGCACAGAATGAAGGCTGTGCTTCAAAAGATACATAAAAATCCTCCTTACATAAGGAAATTTAAATTCTTTGAGCAAAAGTGACCAAATCCTCTTAAATTTCAAGTGCTTTAACCTCAAGTGTCCTGCTTCTTTTACCTTGAAGCAAGAAAGCCTTGTAGCACATCAGCTGTCACCAGGGCTTACATCTGAGCCTTGGAGGCAAAGGTGTATCACCACCTGTTCCAGCTGGGTTTAGCCAGTGGAAAACACCCTCACAGGCTAAGGGGAGCTGCTTGCACACCCAGAGAATGCCACTTCCCACCACAACTGCAGAATATTCCCTCTTTCGTGGCAGCAAATGGACTGCAACAAGACAATGACGACACACTCAAGAGTGAGATACGGATTATTTATTTATTCCAGAGTTGTGCTTGGTGTTATTCCACAAGCCCAGCTCACCCTCCTGACTTTCCATGCCATTATTTATACAAAGAAATCCAGAGGTGGTCCCTTTCTCCAGCACAGCCCCTCTGCTGTAACTAGTCAGAAATTTCTATAGAAGTTATCCCAGGTAACTTGTTCACATGCTCAGGGGAACACCTGGGCAAGGCCCTGATGACCTGTAGATGTGAGTTTTACTGTTATAATGAACACAGTTCAGCTATAGAATCACAGAATGGTTTGGGTGGGGAGGCACCTTGAAGCTCATCTGGTTCTACCCCTCTACCAGGGGCAGGGACTCCTTCCACTATCCCAGGCTGCTCCAAGCCCTGTCCAACCTGGCCTTGAATATTTCCAGGGATCCAGGGCAGCCACAGCTTCTCTGGCACCCTGTGTCAGGACCTCATAGGGAAGATTTTTTTCCTAGTATCTCATCTAAACTACTGTCTTTCATTTCTAACCGGTTCCCCCCTGTCCTGTCACTCTACATCCTCACAAATAGTCTCATAATCTTTCCAGTCAGCTCCCTTCAGGCACTTTAGGTCACCCCAAAGCTTTTCTTCTCCAGGCTGAACAATCCCAGTTCTCTCAGACTTTTCTCACTGGAGAGGTCTCCATCCCTCTGATCAACTTGGTGGCCTCGAACATTTTGCTAAGTTGGCAATGTACACATAGCCATCGATCAGCATCTTAATTTACTACATCCTTAGGGCTCGTTAGCTTCCGGATGCCCCTGTCTGAGCGATGACAAGGATGATTCCACTGATCCGGTCTCTTTTCTTGCTGATTAGGCTTGGCAGCACACCAAGACCCGACATCGAAGAACATCCCGACTGAGAATAACCTCGACACATTCCCATTTTGCTCCTCACGTTTGCCTTACTCTCCAGCCGGGACAGCGCTCTGTGCTGCCGCCCTCCCCACACNCCATAGCGCCCGCGGCAGGAGAGGGCGGCCTGGCGATTGGCTCGGGGGAGCGGCAGGGCGCAGTAAGAGCGAAGCGGGTTGGCTCTGGCGCCGCCGCGCCGGTTTCGGTTCCGCGCGGGCGCTACAGCGGCTGAGGAGGGTCAGGGCGCGTAGAGCGCGTGAGAGCGGGTGCTCCGCCACCCTCGGATCCTGAGGTAAAAAGCGGCAGGAAAAGGTCCGGGGCGGTGTCTGAGGCGGCCTTGGAGCCAGCTCGGACTGGAATCTGAGGAAAACCCGCTCGAACGGGGCTCGAAGTGAAGAAGAGGACGCCTGCACCGGGCTGCCGCCTCTTCCTGCCACTGGCGCCTCAGGAGCCAAGGTGGCGCCTGGAAGAGTTCGTAACGTTACCGCCAAAAGTTCCCCAACATTCCTGAGAGGCAAGCCCGAACGCCGGCTTAAATTCATGAGGGGAAAAATACACGCATTTGGAATGAATTTGCCCCACAGACCTTGTTCTGTAATACACCCACTAAAAAAACCCCCCAAACCAATACACGCTTTTAAGCCAGGAATACCAAAATAATCTGCAACGTGCAAGAAGAAGGTTAGAACACAGATAGCGCTTATCACAAACTTCTTGTGCTCTTACATGCTCAGAGTGCATCAGAATGTCACTCAGAGGACAGTGGTTTTGTTAGTTTATTAATTATTCCTCAGTGTAATGCAAAATAGATTAGTAATTAGTTATGTCACTGAGGTGAGTGAATAATAATGTGAACATGGAGATATGATCACACCAACTGTAATATAGTTTAAATTCGTTTAATCCCGCATATATCTGTTACACATCACCTTAAACTCATCTGCCATCTCAATTTAACAACTTAAATTTGGCAAGTAATTAATAAAATATCCCTTAAAAATTTACTACTATTATATTTCTAATGCTATTGTATATTGCTTGTTTACTTAGGTGGAGTTTTCTGTCCAAGCTGCATTTATAGGAAACAGATTCAATGGGAGAACAGTCCAAGCAATAATTTTTCTTTTGTGCCAATGTGTTTCTTATCTTTTTGGCAAGACACAAAAGAGAGAGGTAAAATTATCAGAAACTGGGGATTCGTCCTGGGCAAAAGGGCTGTTAACTTTACAATTTATCGGTACAGTTTTATTTGGTACAAAAATATGTTAGGTGGCAAAGCAGGAATGTTCCCCATGTTCTCCTGAATTCACATTCACTTTGCTGTTGACAAACAGACAATTGTTTGGAAAGTTTTTAATGTAATTATTACTCATTAAAATTGCTATTCTCACACTCACCAAGATGACAAGTGAATATTTCATCCTTGTCAAGGACTAACAAACTATGGCCATACCACTGTCATAGGAAAAGGATATCAGAGCTTGGATTTCATTCAAGATACTAGGCAGCAAAGAAAATTAATGTTTAACCTCATGAAAAAAAAGCAAAAGTATGGTTCATTTATTAAGAAGGAAATGAAGTGCAAATCTCTCTTCATTAAATTTTCTCTCTTTTAAATTCCACTGTTGGAAATTCAAATGACAACCCCAAAACAAACCACAGAAAAAGTCCAGCCCAGTGTAGACATCTGCATCTATTTAGCATAAAAGCTTGAGCCTGCCAAGAATTTTTAAAACCCATCCATAGTAGAGAGTAAAGTTCACCTTTTTTCTTGTAAAATGAGATTTATCTGCTGTATTTGAAAATTTAGCTTCCACAATAATGTACAAATGCAGTTTTCTTCTCAGAAAGCCCTTCTGTAACCATTCCAAAGGCTCCCAAGTAACACAGAGCCTGGGAGGTTGTTAAGGAAAACCCTGAATTCATCAGGTGCCCTTTGGAACACCCAAAGCTTGGACGTGGATGCACAAGTGCTTGTGGAAAGCATGGAGTTAATATAGCAACTTGATTTTAATATGCCAAATTTAATTGATCATTATTAAAGCTTCCAGGAGAGCAGCAGTAGTTTTTGAGCCTTTTCTAGCAGCCTCTGCCACACTGAAATAAACATATTTAATATCTTCCTATGACATTATTCCATGTTTTTGTGCTGTATGGGCCCTACTGATATTTATCCTGTGCTTGTTAATGGAAGTAGCAGTTTTTTTTCAGGTGCAGCTTAAGCAGCTCCCTTTTGGCCTCTTTGTCTCTGCCCCATCCTCTCCAGCTCACTGGGTGTGCTGGTGCAGCAGAGAACTCTTCTACATTAAACTTTCCATGTTCCTTGAAGGAATTAGTTATGATCCACTTAGTCTTAAGCCACTTACTTATTTTGGCCAGGGTCCATCTGTAGCTGATCACCCAATTCTATCCATTTCTATCCTGCAGCTCAATAAATCTCTCATTTCAAGTGCTACAGACACTTGTAAAAGAAAAAAAAAAAAAAAA
>VZRO01007457.1:88389-151505 GCA_013397915.1 Daphoenositta chrysoptera | reverse complement strand
AAAAAAAAAAAAAAGACAAGTGGCTGTTTTAAGGAATGGTAAACATGGAACCAACTGCCCTAGGAAGAGGCAGTGACCATTTTCCATGCACTCCTCCACTGGATGGCTTCTTATGGCTCTATTTTTTCCTGGACTCAAGTTTAGATGCTAAACAAGATTAAATTGAGCCCCTTACATAGTTTAGGCATAAAACTTATTATTTATTATTTTATTTATTATAATTTTGCTTTAAAGATGAACCCATTGCACAAACCTGGCTCTATAACAGCAGCTCAATATAGCACTTAAATTAAAAGAAGGACCCCAACAAACAGCCTGACAGTGATTTATTTCCCCGCTTTTTTCCATCATTGCCAATAATGACAATGCTGATAAGAAATTGTACCTGCAGCTGTTCCAGAAAAGATTCCCAGCCATCCACCATGCCCAGCTGGGGTATCCCATTGCTGGCTTTATTGCAAACTGTGAAGAACAATTATGGCATCATTAAATAGTCCTGGGAGCCCTGGGATGCTGCACCTGAGCAAGTAACTTCTTTGGAACTGATAAACTTGTTTTAGGAGGATACAGATCTCATCCTAACTTTCTAAAGAAGACTTAGGAGTATCCAGTGAAATTGCATGACTTTAAACCAACTTATTTTCTACTTTACTAGGTTTTCTCTCCTTACTCTTGTCATGTTTAGCTCTACTTTAATTTAATTTCCTGCTGTATCTCTTGTGATGACTTTCAGATGCTGCTAGATTTCCTTAGCTGGTTGTCTCGGTTTGAAAGACTGGTGCCTGTTAAGAGAGGTTGAACCCTCCCTTAGAGTAGAAAATGTGACCCTCCTTCCCTCCAAATTATTTGAATTTCAAAATCAAGGGCTTTCAGGCAAAGGTATGGGAAAAAAGGAATAACAGGTTTTTTTACTAGTATCTATACAGATAAAATGAGCAATAACAAGGATAACAACGAACAAACAAAACCAGAAACCAGTAGCAGGTGTCCTTTGGGCTGCCACGCACTTTCCTGTGTGGTGTAATCGCGGTTGCAGCAGCAGGGGCGCTGTGGAGCTCCCGGCCNCGGCAGGGACAGCCGGGTTGCCCCCGCAGCTGCTGCGAAACGCAGCAGGGAAAAAACGCACGCTCCCGGTGTGGAAAAAGGTTGGATCCCACGCCTTTTCCCCAGCCAAAAGCTCACCCGGCCAGAAGGAGAAGGCAGAGCACGGTTGGATCTCCTGCGGTCGCAGTCAGAGCCCAGAGAGCCGTCCCTTACCTCCCGGTGTCCGACGAACCAGTGTCAGTCCCAACGAGGTGTCGCTCTAGCCACCAGCCTCCTCCTCACTACACCCAGCCGTAGTCTTTGTCTCTTACAAAAGACTTAATAGCTCTGAGCACCTAGCCATTTGTCTCCTAGTAACAGGGATGGAGAAAAAAAATTCCAATGCCCCCAACCCCTGACACTGGTATAACTCCAGTGTCTCAGTGTTCTTCAGAAAATTCATGTGGATGAACTTTGCAATTATTATGTCTGGGACAGGTGGGTGTAATGTTTGATTTGGGTAAAATAAGAAGGGGGGCTGATTGCATTCAACAATTGCCCATCTGCCTCCCGGACCTTGTTGGGGTACCTGTGTCTCATCTTAATTTAGGGCAGCACTAGTCCTATTTCCTTTCTCTCCCAGGTTCCTGAGGGCTCTGTGCTGCTCTGTTCCCTGAGCAGGAGGTGTTGAAATTGCAGCATTCTGTGTGCCCTGGGACTGGAAGGTGGATTCAAGCAGAAGATGTAGGTGACTAAACTCAAGCCTATGTTCATTCCAAGCCTCTGTGTCCTGCTGAGTAAGTTGGAGATCTCCACAACTCACTATTTCTCTTATGGGAGTGCTTGAACTCACGAGAAAGAGTTGCAGATGTAAGTTCTCTTTTCCCAAACCAGTGCTGTGGTTTCTAAAATGAGCTGAGTGTGTTGTTTTTGTTTTTGTTTTTTTAATTTTCGTTTTGCACCTTATAAAGAACAAGCAAGGCAGAGAGTTGAATAATTGTTGGAGGAAACTTTTATTTTCTAGAAGACTTCTTTGGCTATGTCAGTAGTCAAGTGTATGTGTATGTAAAGCCTGTGTATCATGCCCACAGTTTAATAGGCACATAAAGTATCTTCTTTTTTTCTTTTGAGGGAGAAGCTTCTAAGCAATTTGAGTCCTGGTTTTTGTTGCTGTGAAGTCTAAGCTTAGTGAAGGACTTCAGGAAAATTGCCATGCTTTTTTTCCCCTTGTGGTAGGAGACAACAGAAGTATAAGCCTAAAGAAAAGATAAGCTCCTTACTTGAACTAGTGGAGTCAACTCCTTCATATTTTCCTGAGTTTTCTTTTGTCCTATTTATTATCATAAGTTGAGAATTAAAGTGTCTTATGTTCAGCAAACTGTGTTCAGCCAAGACTTCCTGCTGGTGTATGGGGTGTAATGTGTCTCTACAGGCCAGCTTTTAGGTGTTTCATGGGAAGGAAAAACCCAAACCTGGGCAATTGGAACTTCTGGCAGGTAGAAACAGGCTCAGCAGATGCAAAGGGTGGGAGCAGCCTCTAAAACTGAGGGTCTGCAGTGGAAAGTCCTGTATTCAGCTGCAGGGACCTTGTAGCTGTGCAGGGGATTTGACTCAAACCTGTTCCTGTGAGCTGGCAAGGGCAGTTCTGCAGGATAGTGGGCAGTGGTTATATATCCTGAGAGAAACCCCTCTGTATTACTTGGAAATAGAGACTTCATGGAATTCTTCTTTCCAGGAGTTTTAAATGTCCTTGGCCAGGTACTGAATTAGAGCTGAAATGGTTTCTGGGAGCTGTGGATTTGGGTTCTTTGACACTTAAAACCACTTGAATTCACTTGCTCAGATGCCTCAAGTCTGGATTGTGCTGAAATCGTTATGTACATGTGCTGCAAGATTGTATTAAAGTTTATTTCCATCTAATGAAAGGAAAACTATTCCCTCTAACAAACTCTGTCCTCTTAAAGGTGTTACCTTTGTATTTTATACCTCTTTATTGAGCTGCTTTTTCTTTCCCCGCCTTCCCAGGAAACTGGAATATTCCAGGTCAGTGGGACAGATACCATGTGAAGGTTCTACTTTGTATATATTTACTCACTAAACACATAGACCTGTTTGTTGTAGCATGTGAGATTCTGAAAATGTTTCTTTTATTTGCAGAGTGTCTTTGAAGTAAACATGCTTTTTTTGAAGAGGTAAATATACTTTGGCAGTGGGTGTTGGGCTGGGGGTGAGGTGTGTGCTGGGGCTGCTCCTAGCATTGGGCAGAGGGAAGAAATTAGTAGATGGGCCTGGAACAGCGGCTTCGCCAGAAAATCAGAGGGATGAGCAACCACAGTGAGAATTACTTTTTTTTTTTCAATCAGTTCGCTGAATAACAATTCCTTCAAGGCAGCGTGAAACATCACATTTTAATTCCAGAGTCAGTCCCTTGTGCTGGATTTAATTCCAGAGTCTGTCCCTTTGGTGGGAGGGGGGGGCGCGGGGGGTCCTCACCATGCCCTGGCTTTTCTGTAGTATCAAAATTGAGAATACCGTGCTCACGTTGGCAGGAAGCTCCCTGGACAGAGTAAAACCCTGAAATGCGTGATTTGGTGTGTCTTTATGGAAAATAACGCTCTGCCATACGGTGGCACTGGTGAGCTGAGCACGGACTGTGCTGCTCTCGGCTCTGTTCTGGCTGTTTCCTGGTGGTGCCTGCAGGGTGCAGCTTCTGCCCATGCAACTCCCCCATGGCTCGCTTGAAAACTTCCAAAGATAGACTGAATATTTACGGAATGACAGAAAACAACAGCTTGGTTTTCATCTCAATTTTTAATTTGCATGGGTGAGTGATTGACACAGACAGTATTTTTTATTTGAAGCAAAGAGATAAATCTACAGAAATAGTAAATTTTACAGAATTTACTATGGACAGTGCTCTTCCGTTTTTGTGTACAATGGGAGTGGAGAGGGGCTGAAGAGACCTTAAATTCATGGATTAAAGAGGAGCACCTAGAGGTGTGATTTTTAAGCCTTTTCAGGCATTTCTGTGAACTCTGATCATTCAATGCTGTGCCCTTAACAAAAGAGTTGAGCAAAGCTAACTGCAAGAGCACTCTGCACATATGGGGTAATGTTCAGATTCCTGTTTTCTAAACTGAATTAGCACCACTTCTAATACTACAGATGGCTTTGATGATATGGATCTTCAGTTAATGTAAAAAGAAATGTAAGTGCACATCATGTGTAATACACAAAGCTTCCTCATATGTGTCCTTGCTCTCTGTCAATCCAGTTTTTGGCTGCCCAAGTTAAAATGATTTGTGCTCTAGAAAACACTCCAAAAATCCCATTTCAGGGCTGAGCATTGCTCAGGGCTCCTCTCTGTGTCACCCTGAGACGCCGTGCAGATCTTTATTGGCTGTGAAGAGCCAAAGGTCTAAATTTAAATGCTTATGATAGGAATTATGGTACCTACCAAGGAATACAAGTCTGAAATGACCCAAGGCCCTGAATTCCTTGAGTGATTGAAGGGCAAAGTGTGATTGATCTGTGGTGTGCTGGGTGGTGGCACAAAATCAGTCAAAAAAGCTGAATTTGGAACTCTTCAAATTCATTGTTGACATGCTACTTGTGATTGCTGAGCTGTGGATGTGACATTTTGAAATAGCCATTTAATGGTTACTTGGGCTTTCTTTTAACTTAGTGTGTTAATTTTACGAGGCATTTTCAAGTAAGAAAAGCAAAAGCAAGGCAGTGATTCATAGGGCCTCCCTAACAAAGAACAAAGCTCTGGAAGCCTCCAAGCTGCTGGAGGTGCCAAGCAGAAAGGTCCAGGTAGGGGAGAAAGACAGGAGAGGTTTGCTTGACCACAACTTGTCCATCATTAAAGCATCTCAGCCACTGAATCCTTTTTATCTTTGCTCTCTGAGAAACTCCAGGAAAAAGTCTTCGAAATCTTGTTAAAAGTTGGATCTTGATGAAGTTTGAATTTGCAGCAGTGCTGAGTGGGGTGGACAGCACACTTGAAATAAAACAGCAGCCTTGCAACTCAGAGTCCTGTGGATCATGGCTGTTCCCCTTTGGCATGATGCTTTGCATTTTTCTCCTCAATTTCAAAGCAAAACTATAAATAGGAATTGGGAACTGTGTGGATGTGGTGATTGATATGGGGTTGTTTTTGCTGTTCTCACCCACTTGCCTTATAAAGGAGGTCTAAGCTTAATTTAAGAGCCAATGATGGAGCAGTTTGTCAATCCATGCCATGTCCTTGATCCATTTCCAGTGTGTTTGGCTCCATCCTCTTGCTGTGACAAATGTCGCTGGTTTCACCAGGGCTGTGTCAAGCTCTTTGTATGGAGCTTTTAAATTTTACCATGAATGCAAATACTTATTTCTTCAAAATGACTCCTTGGAATCTCTAAATGTTTGCATTAGTTTTTTTTTTATTTTTGCTTGGGAAAAATCTGTATTATTTTTTGGGGCATGTAGTAAGAGCTACATCTTGTTACAGGTTCTCGTGATGAGAGGAGATATGACATAAGGAATGAAGGATGAAAACAGCAATAAAAGGTTTCTGAGGCTGATAAAAATATGATTTATAGTCAGGGCCCAGTTATAAATCCCATCAGCACTTACTATAGCTATACTTATATGTTGCTACCTTGTTGAAAGAAAGGTTAGTAAAGAATTCAGTGTGTGGTGTTTAATTCATACAGTTACCTGCACAAGTTGCAACTGGCTTGAAAAATGCCAGTGTTAGTAAAAGTAGGAGAATAGTGGTAATTGTTTATATTAATAGGGGTACCTGCCTTTTAAAACCAAGTATATTCAACCCTGTTTTGGGGTCTGAAATGTGCAGAACGTGTAAAATTTTTATAGGGTAGTAGCAGCTGCTCCCAGTAACAGGTATTTACTCCACAGCTGGTAACAGTTGAGTGATTCAGCTGCAACCTTTGATTTATTTTATTTTCTCATAACTTCATACTGTGTGTTTGGCCTTGATCTTATTTCAGGTGTTGTCTTCAGAGCATCCCAAACCTGATCTTTATAAGTTGTGTGTAAGTTTTTGTGTGGTGGGTATAAAGAGCATCTGAAGGAAACCAGGGGTTTCTCAGTGGTACACCCCGATTTTTAGCTGTGTCTCTGGAATGATCTTATCAACAACTCCCAGCATATTATTCCCAGGACAGGTGATGCTCTATCCTTCTGGCTTCAGAGGCTCCATCACAGTTCTGAAAAAAACACCTATTAATAAATTATTTTTAAATTGTTACTGCTGTTTTCAAGATATTAAAAATGATTGTGTGTATAGGCAAGTAGCAACACAAACACTGGATATTTCTGCCCTGGCTATCATTAACTATGGGCTCTTTGCTGAATCTTCTCTCAGTGACTTTTTTCCTTTAGGGTGATAGCTATTTTCCAATTCCAAGCAATTGTTGAGTAGTTTTTACTTGTGAAATCCTCAAGCAGATGTAATTCTGCCCCTGCCATGAGCGACAAAAAAATCTCTCATCTGTAAATTTATATTTTCTTCCTGAACTTGATACTTTTGAGAACAGTGGCACATGGTCAGCTGGACTTGCACAGCACTTTCTACTATAACAGGGATACAGTGCAAGGTGCTGGTGGGCACCAGCAAATTCACAACCTCTAAGGAGGCTGTGCTAAAAAACCTGATGCCAAGGAAATCCTCTCTCCATCTGCTTTGTACTCTGAAAAGGAGTTTGACTTGTCATACGACAAAAGTTTGAGGCCAGGGCTTAATTTTTAACCCTGGGAAGAATTTGAAGTCTCTGAGGTTTGTGAGCCTCTTGCCCTGAGTGGCTGAGCTGGAATAAAACCCAATTTCTTGGCTGACTCTGCAAGGTTTGGGGATTGTTGGCTTCTGCATTGGGATCCCTGGCCAGGGCTGGCCCTGAACACCAGTGGCATTGGTTACATGCAAGAGGGAATATGCTTTTGAGGATTGCAGTAAAATACTGCTGAGGGTGCTTTTGTGGCAATTTGGGGTCTGTTCAGCACCTGCCTTTGACTGGGTGGGAGTTAATTGATGCTTCCTGGAGGGAGTTTCCCTTCTGTGACCAGGCAGCTGCCCATGGCACCTCCGAGGCTGACCCTTGGAGCTTGGCATGGCCATGCTGGAATCCCCGAATTCCTGAGGGGAGCCCACCTGGCTCCCCTGGCTGGTGTTGCTGCTGGTGGAAGGAGGGGATGGGATGTGCCCACTTGTGCTGGTTTTGCCTGGGAGAGAGTGGGTTCAACGCTGAGCAAATGTCAGAGCAAAGCCTTGCACAGCTTTATTCTCATTCAGGGAAATGTGCAAATCTTGGCTACAAATATAGGAGCACAAATGTTTGAGGGAAGGAAAATGAAGGATTAGTGCACATATATCATAACTGTGCCTCCAAAGGGAGTTAATTATGGATATGCTTCCTCAGCCCTCCTGCTCCCCACAGGTTTCCCTTGACTAAATGAATTGTGAATCCTGTTCCTGTTGTCTGAGTGAAGTGGAGTGAAACCTTCCCTAAGTAATACTGGGGGGAAGTTTCAGTTGTAATTTTTTCATGATGAGCTTTGCCATTTAACATCATTAAACTCAGTTATCACAATTAAGTTTGGTCTAGGGTTTTTCTTGGTGCTTTTATTGGATGTTTTATTTAGTTGATTTACTTCAGTTCCTGAATATAGAATTTTAATGTTCCTGGTTTTGTCAACCTTCTAAAAAAACTTCAGCTTAAAAAAAGTTGATTTCTGAGAGCTTCCCAAATCAGAGAAACAGAACTCTTGATTTCATCATAAAAAGCCTGGAGTTGATAGTGATTAAACTAATGAGCTGTATAATTATAGCACAGGTTGAGGTGCAGAGGTTTTGCAAACCATTCCTCCCCAGCTGCTGTAAAGCCAGTGCTTTCTGTCCTGGTGCTCCAGAGACTCTTTCCATGCAGAAATTGATTACATTTGCAACATTTTCCTGTAAAATCTTTTCCCTTGTAAATATATTCTTTCCACACATACAGTGCTGATTCAGTTAGAAATGGGTTTGCATTTAGAGGAAACTTTTTCCCTTTTTCCAGGTAGAGCCTTTCTCACAGGTCCCAGGCTGGATCTGATAGTCAAAATCTGTGTACAACTACTGCCATCATCATGATTCCTGGTCTTCAATCCTTGTTGTCTCTGGATCATGGCAAACAGATGGTGTTCAAGTTTTATTTGAATATCTGACTGCATTGGAAATGAGGCAAAATGAATTCAGCCATCACTAATAGTAACAATGCCAAACCCTCAGGAAGTTTTTTTTCCTCTTCTGTTTTCCATGGTCTTCTTTGTAACTGTTACACAACTGTTTAATCTGAATGGTTTAACCAATGGTTTTGGAGGTGCATCTGCAAAACTTCTTGGTGTTTTGTGAGCTTAATCAGGGTGATCATGGTTCCTGTGTACACAAGTGTCCCTTTAGTTCTGTCCATCTAGTTGATGTGTACAGAAATTGGATTTAATGCGGGAAAAAAAAAATCTCCATAAAGTAGAGTTACTGTTCTAGCTAGGTAAATGCAGCATTTTAATTGCTTTTATAATTTGAGCCCAGCCAGTTGTGTATTAGTAACTGTTTTCCTCACAGCAGTAACCAGCAACAACCACAGGCATTGAACTTTGTTTGATCTAATTTTTGGAAAAATTGCTTAGCAATCACTGCTAATAGCTGGCTGATACTTGCATAGCATCCAAGGTCAACTGTACATTTGCCTTTCTCAGGGCAGACTTGCAAACAGGATCTGGCACCCAAACAGGCCTGTGCTGGACTAAAATTATTCATGTGTAGT
Organism: Daphoenositta chrysoptera; assembly: GCA_013397915.1. Lineage (NCBI taxonomy): Eukaryota > Metazoa > Chordata > Aves > Passeriformes > Daphoenositta > Daphoenositta chrysoptera. The sequence continues at coordinate 142,677 of VZRO01007457.1, read as the reverse complement.
TGGATAAGTAAACAAATAAGGAATTTGGAGACCTTCAAGATTATTGAATATTTTTAATTTGGTATCTGCTTTTTTAACTTGGAACCACTCAGAATGGTCTTGAAACCAAGCTTTTAGCCTTCAAACAGAGTTTGTTTGTTTCTGGGTTCTGTATTTGTGATTAATTAATGGATTTCATGAGCTCAGAACAGTCTTAAGAGGGAGAAACTCTTCTCCAGGATAATGGATACATCCAAGCAAACAGGTCCTGTACACTTTGCTGTTAAGTTGATGCCCCTGCAGAGTTGATCTCTATGGCACTGATGGTTCTGTCCTGCTCTTCAGCAAAATATTATTCTCTTGATGGCTCAAAATCCCAGAAAAGGTGTGTGAGCCCTTAAATGGGAACAAGTGCCTTTGCAAAGGGTGACATGAGGTGAAAAGGGGAAGTGGCAGCGCAGGGGCTGTGCCGGCTCCGGAGCTGCGGAGCATAGAAAATGCTCCAAATATCAGATGTGTAAGTTGAAATTGCCTCAAGGCAGCTTAATCTTATAGGGGAGGAATTGGCATGGTGCATAAACCAAGCAGAAATGGGCCTTGGCAGCCGCGGAGCAGCAGTGGCGGCCTGGGACAAGTTGTTCTGAACATTTTATCGCTCGTGGGGCTCACTCTTGCTGCACTGCTGACCTGGGCAATGTGTCTCCTGGTTTGATCTCGGCCTGATATCCCCCTCAGCCAGGCCATCCTGTTCTTTATCCCAGCCTGAGCCAGCTTTCCAGGGAAATCCTCCTTGCTGCCTGGGATTTGCGGTGCTAGGAAGTGCTGCAAAACCACCCCGGGGTGGTGCAGGAGGTGGCTGAAGCAGCCTTAGAGCTGCAGAAAGGGAGAAAATAGTGTCATGGAAATAATGCTTTCTCAAATACAGGCCGTTCCCTGCCTTTTTTGGGGATGGGGTAGGCGGGTTCTGCAGCATCTCTGTGTTCAAATCCACTTGGGTGGTTTGGTGCCTCAGGAGTCATTTTTGCTCTGTGATTGCTCTGTGCTGGGACATTGTGAAGGGGTTATTGGGGCAGAATTAAAAGCTTTTTTGTTGTTATTCTGGATGGGTTTTGGCACTAGGAAACCTGTAGCTCTTGCAAAATGTACAGCATCCCTGAGCTTAAACACTATTGTAACATCAGATCTCACTGGATTTTGGCTTGAGGCTTGCATCCGGAAGTATTAAAATGCTTGTGTTAAACAGGAATGTTACCCTCGATACAAATTTCCATATAAAAACCTTGACTTGTCGTTTCTCCGTATATTCCCCTGTTTGTTTCACCCTTATTTCTTTTTATTGCAGTTTCTGCTTGGCAAACACTGCTATGGTCCTAGCTGCATGTCAGCCTTCGAGGGAGCTCCTGCTGGGCGATGAGGCTTTAAAAATTAACAGAAATTAATAGTTTAGGCTTCCCGTGTGCTTTTTAAGGCTTGTCAGTGCCTGGTGAAGGAAATGTATGAGCAATGGGTTGTGGGTGATGTGGGGGGAACCCCACAGACTTCTCCCAGTGCCTGGGTGGCCACAGCTGTGGCTTTTCCCTGTGGAATGGGGTACTCTGTCCCTTTCCCTGTGCTCTCCTGGTGCTGCTGAGCTTGGTGGGATGGCATTTACACCTCTAAAGCCTCCTGAGCTCTGCATTGGCGAAGGGCTGTGTGGTTGTTGGCTCCAGCCTCGGCGCTGCAGGGCATGATTTCAACCATGTCTATGGAGACCAATTTTCAACATCAAAACAAACCAGCGTAAGTGGAATTTATATTACCTTTTAAAAATGCAAGTCAACAGAGCTGAGGGCTCTGCTTTGAGGAAGCCTCTTGGGTTTGTTCAGGGAATTACTACAGATATTTTATGTCCTTTTAGAGCCTTCAGGCAACCTTAGGAAGCTTCTGCCAAGGACAGATGTTGAAATATCCCAGGTTAAATAGCTGATCAGTGTTGGTTTGTGACCTCTGGTGTGAGACAGCACCCCCCCATCACCAAATACTTTCCACTGCTTGAAAGTACTGTCTAATTTTCAAGGCCAGGCTGTTCATTCTAAATTTCTTGTAAGTATTTTTCCCCTGAAGCACAGTATTTTCATTTTGGGTGATGGTGGTCAGGAGCAATCAGACCAAAAGCCTTGATCCCAAGTGTCTGTGTGTGTGCGAATTTGGGTGATCCCAGAGGCGAAGAATTTTTTAGCTGTGCAGAGCTAAAAAATATCCCTGCAGCAGTGTAACAGCAGTGGAAGGGTTAATTTCAAAAAAGAAAATGCTGTGGTGGAGGATGTGTTGTGATGGTGCCCAAAGCCCATTGAAGAGGCAGAGTAAGGAAGGGCTGGGGGTGTTCCACCCTGCTCTGAAATGTGCTTGAGCACTCAGTGCTCACAGTCAAAACAATCTTGTGAATTCAATAATAGAGGCTAAAACCCAGAATCTGGAGATTTAATGAGTATGTTTTTTTTTTTTCCTGAGCTGGTTAATACTTATCCCAGTCTGGGGAAGAGAAACATACCAAGCTACTGGACTTAACATTTGCAAATGGCCTCGTTTAGGGATTTTGGCCTAGGTACAAGCATCAAATTTTGACAAGATGAATAGTCACTTAAGTGCTTTCTTTTGTGCCAACAAGCTGCCACCTTAGAGACATGTTTCCATTACCTGGGTACCTGCAGGCAGGTGGATTTGGGTGGGATGTTGGTACTGACTGGATCCTCATTTCATGTATCCTACACCGGTAGCAGCTATGTGTGAGTAATCCTTCAGGAGAGCTTTATCTGCCTCTTTGATTGCCATGATGTGAGTGTGGTGCCTCTCCAGCTTTTCCTTACATTTACATGCAAACAGCCTTTGTGCAAAGCATGAAGTGAAGCTTCACAGGAATGTCACTGTGGCTTCTTAAGTTCTGTCACCCCAGAAAATGGGGGTAACAAATTTTTAAAACAAGTAAGGAAACATATTCCTGCAAAATGTTTACTTATAGTAGAACTGGGTAGCTTTCAGCCTGGTATGGTTGATTGTCCATGAAATTTCAGTGCTTTTATTGGAGATACTCACTGTATAATTCAGATCGTCTCTCCCCAGCATACCAGAGCAGAGGCAGAAATCTCCTCACCCCATTAAAGTTTCATGTTACTATTTTGATCCTCGTGATTTGTTTTTTAGTACAAAATCATGGGCCTTGCAGGGAGTGCTTGGCATGTTGGTTCATGTTCCTCTGCCTACCTACCTCTGCCAGCTTGTAGAGCTCTCCTGAAACAAAACAGCCCTACTAAATCCTGGGGGGCAGTCTCTTGACTGACCCTGGGTTGCAAAATTGTCTGAAACCCGGTTTATTTTGGGAAGAGAAAGCAGCAAATAAAAGTCTCAGTTTTAATCACTCCAAGGATCAATTCATGCCTAATAAGTGTGTGGAGAAACAGCTTTCCTGGAAACACCATTATGTGCAGTGATCTGGTTCTTGCAGTCTTCCTCCAGGCAGTGCCTTTAAACTGGGCAGAAGTGAAATTTTTCTCCCTTGAAGGTGACTTTTTTTGCAAACATTTGCTGCTGGCTGAATTGGCTTTGGTGCAGTTGTGGCCACTGCTGAGCTGGGTGTGATATTTGGGCACCGAACTCGGTGCTGGCAGCAACTACACAAAAACCTCACTAATGCAGGCATTGGATGCAGCACCAACATGCTCTGTGCAGGCTGCCTCCCTTATTCCTTTTGGTGGTATTTCCAGGTTTTGGGCATTTGGCATCATAAGAGCTGGTGCTGACGGCAGAGCTCCTGGCAAGGTTGTGCAACAGCTTCGGAGCTGCCAATGGCAAACTGGAAATGCTTCCCCCTTGCCCGCGGGTGCCAGGGGAACAGCTCCTGTCCAGGACAGCCACGTATTTAATGGCTCTTGGGAGGCTTTCCTGGGAATGTGTGCAGTAAAATCTCAGCCTGGTCTGGGCTTTACCATTCCCAGTATCCTACTGTAAGAGGGGGACAGGACCCAAGCTCCAAGCTGTGTTTATGCTGCAGTGCATTTACACAAGAGTGCAAAAGTTCAGTTTCATTCCCTGCTCTGATCCCCAGTTATTCCTGATGCTGGATTAGCTTTCTGGAGTTGTGGTTTCCTCTTTGAATGGTCTGCCATAACCCTAATGCTCTCCTGGGAGGCAGTGGTCAGTCCAGAGGCCTTTGCTGTTCAAATAAAGCTGGGATAACTTCCTGCATGTGCATCACTTTGCATTTATCCCCTTTGGTTTTATTTGGCATTTCCTGCTCAGTATTCGGAGCACTGTAAGGGCTCTGTTTCCCAGAGGATGCTCATCTTTACCTGAACAACTGGATATCATTAGCAAAATGTTCTGTTCCCCTTCTTTGATCCACTTCTTACTCTGGGGCAGGTCCTTTGATATATTGTCTATAAGAGCAGCTCTGGCACAGTGCTGTCGTGACAAATTCCTCCTCCTCCAGGTCTGCAATAGAAAGGTCCACTTCATTTTTTTTGCCATGACAGTATCTTTTTTGCTTGTCCCTCTAATGTGTGGGTCCCTCCTTGGCCCCATCAGCCTCCTGGGTTGTTGCTTTTGCTGTGACTGGGACAGTTTTGATTTGCCAGTGCAGGCATTTGCAAGCTGCTCTTTTGGCCTGCTGTGTTTGTTTTCACATGTGACCTTCCAGAGCTCAGGAACATTTCCATTTGCCTTGTTCATGTACAGCCTCAGCTTCTCAGAGAATGACTTATTGATTTTAATAATGCCTTTTACCCTGCTGTTTTGGTATGTTGGCTTCCCCTCTGCAGCCCTTGCTCCGAGCTCCCAAAATTTGTTTGTTTTCCTAGTTTCCATGCCGCCCGCAGGAATTTTGCTCTTTTGACTTCCCACTTGGGTGTTTGTTGTATATATTCTGTATAGGAAACATTCCTGTATGTTGCACAGAGATACTCCAGAAACACTCCAGTGCAAGAAGAAAATGTGACCCTCCAGAGGAGGTGGTTACAGGTTCAGATGTTTCTGGAGTGGCACTGGCAGGATTTAAACCGTGAGGTGGCTGTAACTTCCATGGCTGTGGTTTCAGAGTTTAACAGCATAAATATGTTGCTTTTGTCAACCCAGCTGGCAGGCTGCTGCATTTGAAAGCCTTTCTGTGTACTTGTTCAGGTGTATGGATGGGGATGGGGGATGCCTTTGCTTTGGGAGTTTTTGTGGGCCTGCAGAAACTTAAGGGACGTCTTAAGGGTTGTGGGGGAGACAAAAAAAAATGGATGTTCTATTACAGCAATGCAATGAAGTGCAGCAGAATGTGTTTGCAGGGCAGGAGCTGCTGGAGTGCTTAGATGAGAGCTGCACCTTTTGAATGTTTATCCTGTTTGAATATATATGTACTGTGTGGTTATGTAGAAATTACAATAATATTAACATTTAAGAATATTAATTATCCAGATGCATTTCTGTGAGGGAGCAGAGATGCAGAGTACTGATGTTGCTTCTGGGACCATTGGGATTCTGGATCAGAAAGCAAAATAATTTATCTCATGAGAAACAGCATGTGACTGACAGAGTAAATGTGCTTGCAAACAAAACATGGAGCTCACCTAATTTCAGTATTTTGATCTGCAGGAGGCATTGCTGGGTGTCTTGGCCCCTCATCCAGTATCAAGGTGATTGCTGAGATAGCAGAGAATAAATCGGGGTGACTTCAATGCTACCTTGTCATGTTGCTGTGGCATGATGTTTGCAGCTTTGTCTGCTGAGCAAATACACACAATAAGTATGAGGCTTTAAAGAGTTAACTTTGAGGTCACTTACTTAAAAAAATTACTTCTTCAATCCACATAATCGATATCAATATAAAACAGGATTTTATATCTTTTCCCATGCAAAAATTACAAAAGCTGTTGTACTGCCCTTCAAATTGGCTTTGGCAACTCTAACCCAACCCTGTTTTATTAAACAGCTCTCTTTCCTCCTAATATATACAGAAATGTTTGCTGTATAAACATCTTAACTAGACATCTGCTTTTCCCCAGATATAAAACACAGTTAACTTTTTGCCCTGTTCACTGAGGCTGATCACTTTTTTCTGCTGGCCAGATGAAATAAAATTGGGTTTTGTAGCAGATGCAGCCCAGTTCAGTTTTGCATGACGCAGGTGTTCCCCCAGCTGGGAAGTGTGGAATTGTGCCATTTTGCTGAGATGATGGGGAGGTTTAGATATGTGAGGGCGTTAAAAATAATTCTCCATGTTAACAGTGGGCTTTGTCCCTGGTGGGCTCCATATGCTTAACAGCTGACTGGGACAGCAGCTGTTCTATATTTTATTAGGAGACTTATAAAGTTAGAAACACGGATGATCATTTAAAACACAAGCAACTCTTTGCAGCCATGGTAACGGGATTCAACAACAAACTTGCATTTGTGAGCCTTCCAAGCAAAATAATCCCACTGCACTGTGTTCAGGTGGTCCTGGGGAAGTTTTTGCGTTTTGATTTCCTTAAGTTCTGTTTACTCAGTCCCACTTTTTTTTCTCTTTTCTCCCTGTTTTCTGTTTTTGAGAAGATACTAAACTTTGCATGTGATCCTGATTTAGATTCTTCTCCAACATTGATAGATTTATATGAGAATCCTTCCTGGAGTGTGCTCTTGGTAATGGTCATGGCAGTGGGAAACAGAGAAGGCTGAGCAAACACTCTGCTCTCATATAATTTCTTGGGATTTTAGTGTCTCTTATAATGCAAATAGCTCTTCAAACTTGTTGCGTGTTTGCTGCAGTTCCATACAATTTGTAGGGAACAGGTGAAGCTCCGATTGCCTGGAGAATTGGAGAACCTGCGGGTTTCCCTCCTGAAAAGGTGCAGGTTTTTTGGTGTACAGAAGCTCTCCTTGTTCAGGCTCTGAACCATCTTCTCATTCTGGCTGTGGGGTCCTTTCAGGCTCAGTCATGTATCCCACCCCTCCCGAAAACAAAACCAACCACCCCCTGCCAGTTTCTACACAGCTCAGCTCTGCTTCTGTTGTGGTTTGGAGAGGCTGCTGTTATTCCAGCTCCTGGCTCACATGGAAGCGCTGCCCACACCCAGTGACTGCCTTCAGGCTCAACCAACCTGCAGAATAGTGGCAAGTGGCTGGATCTGCACTCCTGAGCTGTGTGACAACCTCTGACTCAGCCAGTTTGGGGTCTCAGTGGTCTGGTGGTCACCTGGATATTGCAAACAGACAAGGAGCAGGGTTGGCAGGACAGGTGCGTGTAAATAAAATGGATTGAGCCAAGTATCTGAGCACTGCGAGGTGTGGAGAACTGTGGAGGCTGAGGGTGGCTTGGGCACATGTGTGAGGTACAACTGCCTCTGCTGCTCCTGCCATTGGAGTGGTGTATAAATATTTTTATATATAATGATCAATTTTGGGTCACTGTCAGATGAGCAGAGATTTAAAAGGAAGGCTTAAAATTGGTGGTGATGAAACTGATGTGAAAATTGGCAGAGCATGAAGGTAGAGTAAATCCTTGCGGCAGAGCCTGGCAGCCTGGGGACTTCAGGGATGATTTGTGGTTCCTTAATTTGCTACAGAGACCAGCCTGCTGCCCTTCAAGTCTGGGGTCTTAAGGAGGCAAAGCCACTTGAGCCTCCTTTGGGCACCTCTCAAGAGAGAATGGTCCATTTTAAACTTAAAACCACCAAAATTGGTTTTCTTGGAGTGGGCAATGCCGAATTGCACAATTTGGAAGTTAAAAGTTGGTGTAAAAGAATGGTGCTGGGGGTGGAGGGGGATGCCTGAGGGGCAGCACAGCTCATTTGTGAGGACAGCCTACATCGAGGGAAAAAGTTAATTAAGGGATATGTGGAGGTGAGCTGTACTGTTTGCAACAGGAATTGCCTGGAGGAGCAGGAGCTGGAGGCATTTTGCTCAGTGCTTGTGTGGAATGAGGAGTTGCCTTTCAGACCGAGTGGATTTGTAGTGATGAATGGGGAGGAATCTCTCTGGGGAGAGGAAGGAGCTCCCTACAAGCCAAACTCTGTATCAGAGACTTTTCACCATGGCAAACCCCAGTTAAATCCCACTACAGAGCAACTAGATTTGTACTGGTGGGCCCCTCCTTGCAGGAAGGGACGAGGGGTGCCCGGGGTCTCACCCCACTGCTCCAGAGCCCCAGGCAAAGAACGTGACCCAGCACCAGCACGATTTTCTGGCCTGTGCTACAGCCACATGCTCCGACCCTTTTGGCAGATGAAGTATTTGTTTAAAGCCACAAATGACTTCCTGGAGGAATGATCATTGGATAATGGGGTCCTGCTCTGCAGTCTGCCCAGGCCGGGGGGATGTGTCACCCTCAACCACAGCAATTGTGGCCTAAGTTTTGTTCTGGAGCGAACTTTTGCTGTCAGTAAAACTAAATCTCAGTAGGCAGCAGGCTTGTCCTTCTACAAAGGACTTGTGTTTTTAGTCTTCCAAGAACTCATCCTTTATGGGCTGAGATCTGGATCCCTCTGACTGTGCAGACCTCAACATGGCTTTGCCAGCTCCCACAGTACGTGACAATAATGGCAGTAGTAAAAAACTACCTTGAAATAGACCAAATACAATATGGTAAGAGATCTTTATTAAAAATTTTGTACATCAAAGGATTAACTACTACATTTTAAACAAGAAAAAAGATTTTACATATTACAAAAGATGTTATTCATTCTTGAATTAGAAATAAATTTTATGAACACTGTACATGATACATCTGAGTTGTAAGAGCAGGAACAGGACTGAGTGCCTGAAAATGATATAACTTAATAAGAAAATGCACTCAATTCTTAGTATACAACATAATATTTCTGGAAAAATAGTATGTTAACTTCAGTCTGAAAATGCTGCGTCCCTCTGACCAGTAACTACCAACAGTGTTCTCATGGACATTTGTGCTCTGCCTGGTGATTTCCAATTTGGAGTTTCTTTCTTTGTTGGAGAAATTTTCTTCCTATCGTCTGTTTCTCTTGGAGAGAGCATAATGTTATTGCATGGTATGGTTAACACAATCTGCATACAAAAACCTGATGCAAAGCATTTCTCACAATGTAACTTTACCTCCAACCCAGATTAGAAAAACCAACTGTGATAGCACATAAATGTCTACAGAAATAGACTTTTATTTGACTGTTACCTTTTGTTACAAAGTAGTTAAAAATAATATATTTTAGCTTATCAGATAACCGTTACTTTGTGTATCATTCATACTACATAATTTTTTTCTTTTTTGAGATTTAGTGTAGCTGCATCAGAATTTAAAATAAAAACAAAACAGAAGATCACTTTTAAATTGCATGACCTATTTGGCTAGGAAGGGTGTGTGAAGTTTTACAGGATAGTATGAACATACAGTTCTCATATAAAAGCGTAGTATGTATTTAGTCCAAGGAAGGTAATAAAAAAAGATTTAAATCTTTATACAGAAAGTGACAATGCCCATGTTATACTATGGAACACATCTACTAATTTGGAATTACAGGTGTAATGTGTGAATAAAAGATATCAACTTACTAAACAAATTCTTTTAAAAAAGAGAGCAAAATCTATAAATAAAAATAGTAAGTGCTTTCTTTCTGATAATATTCTTTGGCTGCTGCGAGTGCCAGTGGAGGGTTATTGCAAACACTAAAAGGCGTAGGGTCCCACGATGATCGTTAACCTCAGCACGGAGCTCGTGCGGTAATTCAGGCTGTTCACTGTCAGCATCTCCAGGTCCACGATGTGCTCCCTGGGTCCTGAGAGGGACTTCACCAGCACCAGCATCGCGCTCACGGCGCTGGTTTGCTGCAACAACAACACAACAAAGCCCAGCTCAGTCCAACCCACAGCAACTCCCAGCGGCATCAGCGCTGCTGTGTCACCGCACTGTGCAAGGCTCTGTCTCAGCACAGGCATGCACGAGGCAAGGGTTCTTTTAACACTTCCAAGTGGCCATGACTAATCTCACACCTGGCTTTGCTGCAGGCAAAACTCCACCTGACTGAAGCCCAGAGGAATAAACTCTGCTGCAAAATCTGTTCCTGGTTATGCTGACTCTCCCAAAGGATGTGGGAAGTGGTAATCTATCCCAGGATGGTCTTTGTTTTAACCCCATCCACCAGGTTTTAAAATAGAGAGAGAATGAGTAAAACAAGAGCCCTAATGTCTTTAACAGTGAGGTAGCTTGTTCAGTGGAGGGAAACTCAAAAGTCTCTCTTGTGGCTCATGCTCCAGAAGTTGTAAACACACTTCATGTTTGCAACTGGTGTGGACCTATTGCCATCCCCACTTTGCACTTTTCCCAGTCTGGGATTGTGCTGCTGGGGAACACTGACAGGCCTTGTTGGTGTTGTGCTGCTGGTTTGTCAAACAGCTTTGTAATTTCCAGATGATGATAAAAGGGTCAACTTCATCTCTGCCTTCGCCTACTACAAGTATTTTCTCCCTGTGTCACATGAGCTGGATGCACAGATGAATCCAATCCATCTGCTGCATCCAGGAGCCAGCTCAGCACTTTACTAAAACAGTAGGAATAACTTCCAAGTAAGCTTTTGTTTACCACAGTCCCCTGGCAGGAATAAACACGTGCTTCCTTATTTAAGACTTGTGATTTCTTGTTGGGTGGCAACAGGAGATGGGAATTGTTACTCCAAGGGTCAGTCTGAGGGCCACACTGGGGTCTAACCCAAGTGGGACCTGCAGTGATCTTGTTTTTATTTTAAGCCAATAGTTTGTATTTTGGGGGTAGTTAGAGGGTTTTGGTGTGTAACCTGTAATGCAGTGCTTTTCCCTGGATTTGTTACGCCACAACAAATGATATATGGATGAGTAGTTCCCTGTTCCCACCTTGAGTAAACATAGTGTAAATGGCAATGCCATATCTTGGTGCACTTGTTGGATGTACTGTCAAAAGCCCCATATCTCCTGTTTTGAAGGAAAATACTTAAAAATTAAAACTTTCCAATTAATCTATTTCTGCTAGAAGCTTTTTGTGTTGATTATTTTACTGAGTGTAAAGCCACGTATGAAGGAAAAAGATTTCCCAGGAATTTGTAAATATTATAAGGGTTCAAGAAAATGAGATTTCTTCCAAAAAAAAAAAAAACCAAAAAACACCTTTACAAAGCAGATGTTCCAGATACTCCCATTCACGTGTATCTACTTGGATGCATCCCACCAACAGGAAGTACTGTTCTCCCAAGTAATTGAACTTCCTTGGTTTTTACTATGGGAAATAAAGGTTTAATTATGTCTCCACATAAAACCATTTTCAATTGACTCGAGCTTAGCTTGGGATGGGGCACAGATTACTAGAATGCTGTTATGGATTTCTTCTTTTGCAAAATGAGAAATGTAATTAAGGTAATTGTACAAAGAATCTTTCTATAATTGTGTCCTAAATAGATTTATCTGGGGTGTTGGTACAGAGAAAGGAAGGCAGGGGGGTATTTTGTGTGAATCTGACATGGGTGTCCCAGGATTGCTAAATATTCCTGAGTTTGAAAGAAACAGTTGGAGTCACAGTTTAGGGTTTTCAGGTAGGAAAGTAAAAGGCTCGTTAAAAACTGGAAACCAAGCACACTTAGGAAGGAAGCACCAAAAAGCTGCAGAACCTTGGGGTGCTGTGGAAGCCTTATGGGGACATTTGGGGTTGTCACAATGACAAGGCAGTGTGGAGGCAGGGCCTGACTGCCCCCAGTACTCACCCTCAGGTAGAACTCCCCGTTTTCGTTGCCAGACTTGATCCGGAAGGTGTTGATGGTATTGGGGTAGATGGTGGTGGCCTGGATCTGGAAGATGTCGGAGGGCACGGTCCTGTCGGAGCGGATGCTCATGTACTTGTACACCACTGAGTAGGGCAGCTCCCGGCAGATGGCGTTGGACACCGGGCACACGCAGCGGCTGCCACACGAACAGGGGTGAAAGCACACGACAAGACATTAAAATACAATTTTCTGGTTCATTCCATCGTGTCCCCTCCCGAGGATGAGCCTAAAAACGCAAGATTTCATTTTTCCCTTACTTCTCAGAGGTAAGGACATAGGGCTCTTGACAAGGATTTCTGGGGTAACAACGGAACCCTCCGTGGTAATTCCAGCAGATTTCATCCTCTCTGCATTCGTTAGTGGTCTCACACTCATTTATATCTAGGAGGAAGGAGAAGGGACTGTGTCAAAGCAGATGGAAATGGGCTTGCTACAAAGATACTACAAAAGAACCTGCTAAAACGTTGAAACCCATCAGCTTCCCATGTCCTTGTCCTTGTCTTGTTTTCTGGGACCTGGCTATAAAGGGTTTGTGCAGAAGTGGAATAAACTTGTTTATTGAGTGTTAAGCAAGACTGAATGTTTTTAGTTGACTTTTTAATGTAACTGTGGAAATGCTGTCAAGTTTATAATTAGCAAAGAATGATTTTACAGCACAAGGTGTCCTGAAGACAGGAAAAAGGTCTCAAGGAAGCATTGTTTTCCTGCCTTTTGCATCTTTTCATTTTGAATAATTTTGGTTTCATGGTCTAAAATGCTTTATAAATGGCTACATTTTAACTAAAACAGCTTTAAAAGGACTAGTGAGAACTTGCTTATTGTGCAAAGTAGAGCTGCTTTTGCCTGGGAAAAGAACCCTGAAGGGAGGTGGGGACTGTGAGCCTTGCACTGTATTAATGCTCTATTTCCTGTCAGTGCCAGAGCCCCACTGTCTACCCACATGGTCTCCTGAATTTCACACAGGCACAGAAAGGCTTTATTCAATCAAATGTAATCTCTTGGAAGGCAAAAACAGGTTTTTAGATGCTTATATTAACTATCCTGCCATGCTCAGCTGCAGTTCCTAAAAAGGGAAAGATCAGGATTTTGTAAAACAAAATACTGATAAAGAAGAGTTATTTTCTCATGTTTTCTGCCCCTAATTATCACACCTCTTTATTTCTAAAAATAGTGACTGTTAAATCAGGTTCTGCATTACAGAAGCAATAGTTCTTGCACTTAATATATTGTTCTGCAATATTCTCTAATAAGATGCAGCGACTTTTTAGCACCACTGAGGAAAAACCACAAACTTGAAAATCCTGGCATTTGGTGGCACCTGGCCAGAAGATTTATTTTTCTACACACGAATTATCTAAGATGCTGAAGGCTTGCATTTTTTTTCTCGTGTTATCAGAAGAAACATATCTTTAATTTCTACTCTGACTGGATTTAGGAATCTCTCTGAAAAGAAACATGATATAAAGTCATGTTTTATGTCTGTAAAGTGACCTGATTTTATTCAGGGATGTTTATCTCAAATTAAAGCCACTGCCTCGATACGCAAGACAAGTTTTACCTGCGGGTTGCAAAAACTGGAATTTTGTCCTAGGAATCTGAAGGACTTGGAGTTTGAGCTGAAGGATTCAAATGAGATTAGAAGATATTTAATGAATCAACTGCTTTATCAGCCTATCTTCTGCTAACAGCACAGTAATCCTGTCCTGAAATATAAACATTTAGCTATCAGGCATCCTTAGCCTTGCCTGAAATGGTGTAAATAATGCAGGGCTAAGCCTGCCAAGGGGAGGGCACTTACCTTGGCATGTCCTGCCTCCTACTACCTGGTATCCTTCAGGGCACACACAGGAGAACTTTCCTGGCTCATTGACACACTGGTACTGACATATGTAGCTTGAGGTTCTACATTCATCAGTGTCTGCAGAGAGCAACAGAGCTTCATGTTATTGGCTTTTAAAATTTACCTTGTTAAAAAACTAAATATAATAGTTACACGTTTGAAAAAAAAATCTGTCTAAAAAGAATTATCCAACACCTGAAATGTACTGTTTAACACCTTGAGAATGGAAGGGTGAGTTCTGCTGGGGTTTTGTAAGTAATCCTCTAAAAGAAGAATTTTGGATTTGAGGAAGCAGAAGCTAAATTAGACTTCAGAACAGGTTTGGGCAAATAACTCTTGAAATTGTGTATACTTGCAGTATTCCAAAATGTGATGACTTTGAGGAAAAAACCCACAGCTGTGAGATTAGTTAGTAAGGCAAAAATGTTGCCTTTGTACTTGTGCCCTACGCTGGTGGAGTAGCTCTCTGGGAAAGAGGGAAAGGTCTTTTTTTGCCTTCTAATAATAATCAGTGGATGCCATTCTCCTGTTTTTTTATCCTTGTGTGTCCATCAGTGCCTCGTGAAGGAAGCGTGGTCTGAAACAGAACTGAACAGTGTATGCCATCAACAGGAAATGAATTTAAACTTATCAAGACGAGGGATTGGCTTGGAAAGCACAGAGCTCCCTCCTACTACCTCTGAGCTAAGCCCAGCTCTTGGGCTGGGGTCAAGGATGTCCTTGGAGGCTGCATACTTGCTGCTCCCTGTTCTGTTCAAATAGGATTAGCTTAAGCAGCTTGGCTTAGCAGAGGGAGGATCTGTAACGGCTCTCCCAGCTCACTGGCGAGGGCAGTGGTGAAGCAGGGACCTCTCTGGCTCCAAGGCTGGTAGAAAGGATATGGGCTCTGAAGGTGAGGTCATCATGTCTCCAAAAGGAGATTAGGGCATCCCTGTGGAGCCTCTGGCAGAGGAAATAAAGTGTTGATTGTATAATCATCAGGAGACATGCTGTTTGTATACACAGGCTGCAAAGCACCTCAAAAGCACAATTGTCACTCCCTTAAAATCAGAAATTGGAGGTTTTGTTTTCAGAGGAGCCTAACAACACACAACATTGCCCTTGTTTTTGGTGCGCATTCCTTTCCGATTCATTTAATGGTCATCAGCATTAGACCACCCACAATTCAAGGGAGTTTATGCAATCAGGGTTCAGAAACCTCTTTCTTCCACTTGGGATCTGAAGTGCAGCCATCTCTGTCCTGTTTTGCACTTGCTATAGAGAGAGACCCATTCCTACCTGTACCTGAAAGCAGCTGCAGCTACTCAGGTGTGAATTAGCCCCATCTGTACCATAAAAAATAAATATCTTAAGGCTTTTGGCTACAAACTGTGCCCACTGAGTGTCTCCACTTCAATTCTGTTCCTTAGTGCACTAAAAGGCTTCTGGGAAAACAAATGAAAAAAATTGCTTTTCCAAGACAAAGAAAAGTCTTACCTTCACAGTTGATTCTGTCACTGCTTAGCTCAAAACCTGGATTACATTGGCAGATGAAAGAACCCAGGATATTGTAGCACTGCTGTGCACATGGGTTGTTGGCATCACATTCGTTTATGTCTGAAAGGAAAAATTAGATATTTATCTTGTGTAGGTAGTAATTAGGCTCAGTGGATTAGTCCTTAGGCTGGGCCTGTTGCTCAGCAGAAGCTCAGTTGGCTCTATCAATGTAGATCTCCAGTCACTAGAACAATGTTAGAGCTGTGCTTTACATTCCATGTAAAAACCAGTATTTTTCCAGGAATGAGAGTTATTCTAATGTGTGATGAATTCTCACAAAAATGTTTAATGTGGCTATTAAACTCCACATTCCAGCACCTTTTTTTCAGGTATGAAATGCCAAGTCTCTATAAATAATTGATATAAGGAACACATACTGATAAGACCTCTCAGCATGCAGTGGTTAAGATTTATTTGAGCTATTTATTACTCTGAAAATTTGTTCTTTTAAATTCCATTGCAATTATAACATGAGCCTTTGAGGCCAGTAGAGTTCTGCAGAGCTCTAAGGCCTAGACCATATTGGGGGAAGGTATTTTTCTGTGCTACATTTTCCATGGTGTTGCCCATCCCAAGAACATTTTGAGGACACTGGTATGAGAAGAGAAGCAATTTTTAATGGGAAGTTTATATAAGTCTAATCACCTCTGGAATCTATAGCCCTTGTTTTGCAAAGACTGTTGATTAATTGCTGCTCCTGTCAGTCTGCAGATTTCAGTGTTTTCCCTTGTATTCCTTGTATTTTGTCCTGCACGTTTTCCATTCATGTTTGTGTTTATCAGATATCTCCCTGAGCAGAGAGCTATGCTAGGAAAAAGCCTCTGAGTTTATGGCTTATAATTGTCAGCAACACTGAATTTACAGATACAACTAAAAACTAACAAAGGTGAGGCATTCAGAAAAATGAAGCCAATGAAGAGGGCATGAATTCTCTGCATGATGAACCTCCTAGTCCTGAAAATTAATGATAATAGGGGAAAACTCATCACAAAATTTTTTTTTCTTCCTCTGAGTTCATTTCTGGCAACAGTGCAAAAGATGTGTATCATTCCTCCTCCAATACTACCAGGAGGAATAAATTAGGTGGCCAAAGCCCCAGTTCTGTTAGTTTTCCAAGAAATATTGACCCACTTTCAATATAGACAGAAGTTGTGACACAAATGTAATGTAATGGCTACAGCTGTCAAGTGTCACTGTGACAGATGTGAGAGGTTTTTTTGATGCAGCAACTGTTCATTTATAAATTTTCTCCTTAGCTTTTATTTCCTTTACTTGGTAGAAATGTGCCTGATGAGGCTGGGAGTGTGGAAAGCCAGGGAAAGGGGTGTTTGGTGAAGGGCTGAAAGAATCTACCTTCCATTTGAACCATGGAAAGGGACAAATAAGTGACTTTTGTCACTTGGTTCTGTTGCGTCCATGGGCAATTTTTAAAGTCCTATGATTTGGTGAGAACCAAGCAATTCCTGTCTCAGTTCAGAGCTGTGCAGTGTCCCAGGGTGCTTGATGAGGTCTGGCAATGCTTGGAATGATGGTAGAAGCTGGTAGATTTTATATACATAAATTACATCCATAAAGAACTTCTGACCATCTCCATCACCAATCTCTTAATTTTATAGCCATTCTCTCTGTGCTTCAGCAGACAGAGTTACCTTTTGATTATTACTCTAATTCTTCTAGAACAGATCTCATGATTTCGAACTTGACATCAGTCCTAAAGTTTTATGGTGCAGCTTGCCTTAGTGTTGTATTTCTAAGGGCAACATCAGTGCTGAAAGGTCACTCTTAGCGACCTTTGTTTTAATTTTTAATATTTTCTAGATATTCAAATGTGGCCTAGAGGCTTTCTTTACCATGTGCTGAGGATAATTACCTTTAACTGTGGAGGTATGGTATCGATTCTCTTAATTCCCATTCTGGCCTTTGTTGTGTGAACTGTGAATAATATCAGGAAAGCCAATAATAAAGCAGAACTGAAAGAATAATTAAATCTAGGACTAAATACTGAATATAAGGCTTTAGATGTTCCTTGGAAATCTGCTATGCCAACAAAATAAGAAGTGTTCAAGAAAGCTCTAAATTTTTCTCCAGTCCTCCTGTAATTCTCTCACATTCAGTGGTCACTCACAGAGATCACTCTCAGTGCAGTCTTTTACTGGTTGCTGTTTATTTTCTTTAAGTTTTCACCGTGGCAGTCCTGTGCCGGTGTCTGTGTGCCTGGGGGAGCTGCTGTGCAGGCTGAGGAGTCCTTACCTACACAGGTGTGGTTGTTGGATGCCAGCTGGAAGCCAGCGTTGCACTGGCAGTAGTAGGAGCCGGGGGTGTTCACGCAGCGGTGGTGGCAGTACGGGGGCAGAGTGCACTCGTCGATGTCTGGGGCACCAAAAAACAGCAGTTAGATCACATGGAGTCCCAGCACTTCCCTGCTGCTCTGTCGTGTCCAAGGCAAGTTAATTGCACTTTATTTAAAGCAGGGGAAAAGCTTATGTGAGCTGGGGACTGCTTCCATGGATATTAACAAGATACGATTTAACTTTTCCTGTAAGTGACTATTTTGTAACAAGCTTTTATGCTCCTTGTCTTCACTGTGCATTCCAACTTTATTTTATTGTCTCATTCCTGCAGTAGTGCTTGGTCTGGTTTGTTTTGTGGAGGTAAAACTCAGTGTTTTGTTCAGCTTTGCCACCAGGATCCCTCAGGATCCGACACAGTGCCGACCAACACAGCCAATGTGCCTTGGAGCTCATTTTCCCAAAAACTCACATGCAGCACTCCTGGCACGTACTAAATCTTTTCAGCTCCATTAGGAACAGTCCAGGTTTTCTGTGCAAATACAGGGGAAGGGCAAGGACAGAGAATTAATGGGCCTGAAAAGGAAACAAGTGGTTGTGTTTCCACAGGGATCCCCAGACCCTGCCTTGCTCCCCAATTGCTTCCATTGCTCCCATTCCCCTGGCTGACCGTCCTGGATACCTTCCCACCAGCAGCCCCACACCTGGCTGTGCATCTCAGGCACTGAGAACGTTCCACAGCCTCTCCTTGCAGGTCAGCCCTGCTTTTGAGGTGGAGTAGGCTGCCTTTTCAAGAGTCAGCATTCCTGGTGTGCATCGGAGCAGGGGTTTCACCTGCCAACCACAGAAAACATGCACCACCCCATTCTCTTACCCCTCTGCATTTTAAAAGGCTTCCCTGCATTCTGGAGGAGATAGTGGCTCTGGTTTTGCCTGGAAAACATGTTTTATTATTCCATTTTCATGTGTGTGCGTGTGCAGTGGCTGCCTTGAGCCGTGGCCTGCTGGAGCTTGGTGAAGAAATCCACGCCGCGCTCTGTCCTTGTACACAATGGGACATTTCAAAGGATCAACACTCACACAAATCAGACCAGTATTCACTGGAACAAAGAAAGGCACTTCCCATATCCCAGCCAGATCTTGAGTTTCCTACCTCCAGCTGTTTCCACCATAGATGTGTTTAAAAAGAGGCCAAGACTTTTTTTTTAATAATGAGGAAAGTGTTTGTTTTAATACCAAGTGAAAAAATAATCTTTAAAAGTTAACCCTTTCTTTGTCAAATTTGGGGCTGAACTTAGTGGAGTGTTTTGGATGATTTTGAATGAAAAGGCTTATGCTGGAAAATTCCTGGCTATCCATGCAGTAGCAATTGTCCCTGTAACTTTGTTGCAGAGAGAAATTTGGAAGTGGAAATGGAATAAATTAAGGAGGCACAGTAGATTTCCATCCTTGACTTTTACAGGGCTAAGCTCTTATAAGTAACTGTTAAAAAATAGGATTATACATATGAGCGATGCTTTGCTGCATTTATACACATAAACACTTTCAGGATCTGGCTCTTATTCAGTGGGAATTTTCCTTGAGGGATTAGGCACATCAGCTCTGGGCAGATCTACGGGCTGAGATTCATATGATCCATTGGGCCAAATCTGTTTGAAGAGATGCTGGCAAACAATTTATTCTCTCTGCAGTCATGCATTTCAGAAAAGACTCATTTGGCAATATGTGAACAAGCAAATTTAACAAAAATCTCAGAAAAAAGTCAGAAATTATTAGTGAATTTAGATTAAAATCAGCCAATTGTTAAAAACGTGTCTTTTTTTCTCCCTCCACCTTCAAGCCAAAATAGTCTGGAAAAATTTCTTTCAAATTTGAGAAACATTTCCTCCCATATGGAGAACCTCTATCAAGATCTGGCCCCGAGAACATTTTCTGGCTAAGTTGTTATAAAATCCCCAAAGACAGGCTTTATTCTGAAATGCTGACAGTACTAACTGTTGGGATGTACTTCTAATTTAGGTCAGTGTGTAATATGTAACACAGGTGTTATTCTTGGTTTTGACCTAAATAGGAGAAGGGAAATTTCACTTTCCAGACATCTTCATGCATAGATTTAGATGTTTAAATGTATTCACATTTAGATACAAGGGTCTATGACTCTCATTTCTTCTCAGTTTTGTCGTGTTTCCAGTGAGACTTTCATTTAGGACCATAGGTCTTGATATCAGAAGTGCTGTTGTATGGCAGTAATATAATTTACCTGCTATATAAAAAATCCAAATAAACCCCAGATATTAAAAAAATACATCCATGACCTTCTAAAACTATTCTTCTACCTACATTCCAAATTAGTCATCCTACTCCTGCACAGAGAACTGGGAAAAATCAGATGCACCTGTGTTTATACCAATTTGACAGTTCAGGGCCTGATCTACATCTCTTAGGAAAGAGATAAGAATTTTTTGGGTTTATTTCTACAGCCTTGGATTGGAATCCTGAAGAAAGAGCCATGCCCAGAAATTTAAGTTAGTCTAGGTGTGTACTAAAATCTCCCCAGTTTCTTACCTTTGGCATTAGCAAGGCTTTTTGAGGAGATTGAGAATAAAACTTTAAAATTTCTCATACACTTTGAAATGCAGGATCCCTGAAAGAGGAAGACCTCGAGTTCTGTTGAGGGCAAAAAACCCCAACCCCAACCCCTATGCTTCATAAAACCAGTGCAGTGTCTTAAAAGAGGCTGTCTTGAATATCACCTCCTAATGTGTAGATTTGACTTTCCTCTTTCATAGTTGTTTTTATTATCTGACAAACCCGAGGCTTAAGGCTGGAGTGCCTCTAGAAGCAATTTATCCATTGAAATTGTGATTAAAGAGGTGTTAAATGCAGCCTGAAGGAACAGGGTAATGGCACTTCAGCGTGATGTTCCCACCTGAGGGATGGGATAGGGAAGATGCAGTGTTTGCCCTGCACTTGGATTTACTTCCATGCCATATTTGCAGAGCTCCCAAGGGTGCCAATAGCTTATCTTGGCACAGAGAATAAAGCCTGGTGGGTTTTAGAGGCTACAAATCTCCTGTACCTGCATTCAGAGTTTTCATCTCTTTCATTTGTGCTCATAAAGTTGAGTCCTGCAGCGGGGCTGGGGGAGGGAGTGCCGTGTCCCACAGACCTGGAGCTGAATCTCAGGGGAAAGATGTGCTTTGCTTTGCTGCCATCCGGGATTTATGGCAGTATCTGGGACACTGGGCAATGCCCCAACACAAACAATCAACACAACGGGAACTGTTAGCAAAACTCAGCTTGTGAACACCAAGTGTTGATTATCCTTAAAATAGCTCCTCATCCCATGTTTTAGTGATTAATTATTGTGGTAAAGTGTCATTCTATTGCATTCCAAAGCGAGACAGCTGTTTCACACCACACATACCCATCTGCTTTATGACCAGCATGAAGTTTGCAACTGTAGATAATGACAGGAAACCATAGAATGGAAAGCAACACTTACCAACACATTGCTCCCCTCGTTTCTGGTAGCCTGGAGGGCACTGGCAGCTGAAGGACCCTCTTAAATTGACACACACTTGGTCCACCCTACAATTGTGGGTTCCGGTTGCACATTCATCTATATCTTTATAAAAAAACAAAACAAGTGCAATATTAGTCATTAAATTTATTTAAAGTGTTTAGCCTGTGGAAATGCTTTACACATCTTCAAACTACTTATAAGTGAAGGCAGAAAAGCTCAAATGCACTCCCAAGATGTCATCTCAACACTTGCAGCTATCAGAAATCTGGCAAAATTTTAATTGTTGTACACTGCCTTTGTAGATATTTTCAGATATGGTTATTTTAAACATTTATTTGTCAAATACCATTAATATTTTATACCTGTCAGTCTAGAATTTTCTGTAAACTTCTTGCAGCTTCATCATATTTGAATCATTTGCCTCAGTTTTTTTCCCACGCTGGTTGGATGTTTCATGCTGAATTACTCCAGAAAATCTCAGCAAATGTAGTTCAGCTCTTTCCCAAGAAGGAGAGGAGTTAGAAATATGTTGTTTTGCTGGTACTAAAAGGACTCTGCTGATCTCTTGCATGGTTCCTGTGCTCCATGCTTTGGACAGGGACTTGGAATTTGGTATGTGGTGGCCTTCTCATCAGGAAAAGATCTGCTTCTTGTCATTCCCATGAAAATTCCCCTAATTCAGTCAATCTGTTCAAGTCTCTGGAAACAGTTTACGTATGTTTGTATTTGCACAGTACAGCTAAAAATGCAAGTTCTAGCCCGATACTTTTCAGAGTAATTCAGGCAGCTTTTAGTTTGCACTGAATGCAGGTTTATACAAGTATAAAGCCAGCGTTTTCATTTTGCCTGCTCATTATGATTGCTAAAGGTACTTAATTATAATTAAACTGCTTGTGCTGACAAATGAATTACAATTTGCTTTCTCATCTGAACATCCAAAACGTTGGAGAACTTTTTATTGTAACATGACACAGTACAGTGAAATGACTTTTTAATTTTGGCATCGTACACTATTTGGAGACTCTAGGCTGAATAAACAAATTCCTTAAAACTTATGATCTCTAGTTTACAAATCTCAGCTGACCTCTTTATTTGTATAGGCACTGGGGATGTTAGAACATCACCAGTGGCAGATTCTGGGTGGTGCTTTGGAAAAAATGATTGATTCTTTCTCATAACAAACAAAAACAATTTTGACCACAAGATTCAATAAAAAATAAACCATCAACAGTTTGAATTAATTCTCAATGTTTACCCTTTCCCCAAATGTCCAAATATTTTACATATATCTTCCCTTTATCCGACAGGGAAGCTAAAGCCCTTTTATGTTAGGCTGCTCTTTGCGTTTCTGCAGAGAGTCAGTCCTGAAGCTGCTGTGCTGGTGCAGGATTTGCTGAGCTCCGTGTTGTATCCTGACATTGTAAAGCACATTTTCAGGTGTGAAGACTTTTGGGGGCTACAACTGGCTGCCTCCTGCCACCCTGACATGGGGCAACTCAAGGCAAGTCTTTGCAGGGACCTCATGAGCTTTGTACTCCTGGTTCCTAAAAGCTGGAAATAAAATACTTGTACAATTCCAATCCTTTTTGTTGCAGAGTGTGCTGGAACAAAGGAAGTTTATTTGATCTTTAGGAGCTTCATATATGAGTAAACACAAGTTGTCTTTTAAGATGGATTAGTTAAAATGCATTGAATAATAAGCTACTCTAGCTAAAATGATTCATAGATTGACTTATGCGCTCACAGTCTTTGCCTGTTCCTGATGGTAAGTTCAGCTGGACAGAAAAACAATTATTCCCAATTATTGTCTGCTTGCTGCCTCCCCATTTGGAAACCCTTGGAGGGTTTGATGTTCTGGCCAAGATCCGGGTTTATAAAAGATGGGAAGTGAGGGTGGGCAGGAGAGCAGCCTCCTGCCTTCCCTGGGGAAGGGTGGTACAGTTGCCATGCTTGGAGTGGGTCTTTTCCCACCTGTGTAGGGAAATCAGTGCTGGTAGAGCAAGGCTGATGACCTAAAGGTTGTGTTTGAGAGAAATACAGTGGGAGGAGAACGACGGGCACCTGGAAAGGTTTCAGTGCTGGCATCTCCAGTATTGCAGTAGTTACAGATGTGTCCAAATATTGTGACTGATGCAGGGGTGAGGAAGTGAGTGAAGATTTCAGTGCTGAAAGCAGTGCCAAATGTGGATTGTGTTGGTGCAATCCCAGAGCAGCCCAGCCCTCATGGAGTATGGGAAGGAGCACTGGTGGATTTAACAGTGATGCTGCAGTTCTGCCTGTGAGCAAGGCCAGAGAGGAGGCTCCAGCTCTTGGCACTCAGAGTGACCCAGATCACTGTCCGTTACAGAAATAGTCTGTTTCCTAACTGTCCTGAGAGTTACTGGAGAAACAGAGGTGTGGAAGTCATAGGAAGGAAGCAGCAGCAACATTGGAGTTTCCTTGGGATGTGGCAGAGCGGCTCCATTTCTCTCTGAGGTGGCAGAGGCAGACTCATTTATTTTCCACTACACACACACCTCTCTGCCCATGGGAAATGGCACCATATCACACTGGAGGGGCCAGTATTGATTTGGGATTCCCACTGTACGTTAATGGCCCTGGAATGGGTAGATTGTCTATCTGCAGTTCTTCAGGGTCTGACCAAACTCACGTTTCCAAATCGCTTTCCCAGTTTTATCCCCTCTGTAGGACATCGGTCACTCCCAGGTCTTCATTCCTTTATTTTAAGAACTTATTTTTCCAGTTGAAATCAGACTTTTCCAATCCATGAGATTCTTAGATTTACCATGACTCACACAGTGTCCTCTGACCCTCTGACAGTGATTTTGAGGTTCCATCAATTCCTGCTTTTAGTCTGTATCAAATGCAGTAACATGGGAATGACATGGGGGTTATATGAAGCACATATTCTTCCCTAAATTCTACCACCTCATTCCATTTGATGTTTATTGACAGCATCCCTGGGCTTAGGTGTGAACAGTAAATGAGGGCATTGGGAATCCAAGCTTTTGGTTTCTGCCTGGTGCAGACACCCATGGCCATGATTTGGTCTCTGAGAAGACACTGCAATCTGGGGCAAGGGTGTGATACAGGAACATCACAGAGCTCACCAGCTCTAATCCTGAGATCAAGATAAATTTATCTGACCTTTCCTCTCTAGCACGAATGTTTAATAATGTGTTACGTGCATGTGTATTTATAATAATTTTAAAAAATTAAAACAAGGCTCTCCACTGCACACACTTGTCCCTCTGGGGAGAGGGTGAGAGAACAAACATGTGACAGATGTTTGTCATGTTGCTTAATGCACTACTGGAAAGCACTCAAGATACCACAGTGATGAGTACAGTATAAGAAACAGATCTAGAAAGAAAATATGGGGCTTTTACAAGCTTATTCTTGAGCATCTTCCCTCTACACCCTTTTTTCCAAATTTAGTGTCATCATGATAAAGTTCATCTCCAGAACTGTTTCAGCAGCTCATTCCATAGCTGAGGCTTCTGCCTTATACAAATATCTTGCATATCTTGCCTGATAAGAAACCACCTGAAAACACTCTCAAATCATTCCTTGCCAACTTTGTTTAAATTTCATTCCTAGATGTTGCACAAGCATTTTTTTGTGCAGGTAAGCCATATAAATTACACCAGTAGCAAAAGTGATCTGCTCTTTTTTTTTCCCTTTATATTTTCTAACCTCAGCTAACATTTCTAAAGGTTGTGCTGTTCACCACACATAAACAAAGGCTGTAAGTTTGTATTAAGTAGTTAAAAACCTGAATGGTATTTGATTGTGGATGCATACAACCTGTGAAATGCTGTGAGTTTAAGAAGTAATCTATATCTCTGAGTCTGAACAATGATGTTGCTCAGACTTTTATGCCCAGAAAGGTTTTCTCTGGACATTTATATCCTGTGTAGGTGGAAAATTCCTTTGAAAGAGCCTGAATGTCTCTAACAATCCTTTTGCATATCAATCTTACTTGAAAATGGAGCTGGGTTACCTTCAGTGTCTTGATCATTGTAATAATTAAACTCAGATAATTATGAAGTCTTTCAGTAGACCACTTAAAATCAAGCTTATTAGGGGATTTATTTGTACTTTCTTTAGAAAAAATATTTGCAAAATGGGTTAAGATTGAGTACTTTAATTTCTGCCTTTTGCTTGTAAGTGGTACATCCAGAATACGGCACTGAAAGGATGTGACAGTCCCAAAGTCAAGGACTTGGGGACTGCAAAGCACAGAATTCAGATCCATTCAGCATCACGACAGAGTCTTTAATTACAGGAATCTCACTCTGATTTTCCTGCAGGCTTGTGCTTGGTCAAATCTTGCTGTACCCAGAATGGGTTGGGTGGTGTGGGCCTCTATTGAGTTGCCGTATAAAATCCTTAAATTAAAGTCAAGATCAGAGTCTAAGGAGAAGTGGGGCGGAAACACAACAATTAAGGACACCGTATCTCAATTAAATGACATGTGAGCCACACTGCTCTTTCAGAAATGTGGATGGAAGTCCTCAACTGTGCTGTGGTAAACTGGGCCATCAGACCCCAGTGACTCACCCTAAAGTAAATACTGCCTTCTGCAGCAATTTCCAGGGCTGTTCTGGAAAGTTCCTTTTGGAAGACTTCCCCATCCATAACTCTCTGCAAGGTAAGAGAATGCTCTGATGTGCACTGGCAAGTGTCAGGTTTGCAGGTTACACAGCTGTAGTGTGAGAACCATGGAGGGCAGTAGAGCTTGCTCCTGTATTCCTTCAAAATATAAATCAACTTGCATTTCATAGTTTTAATTCCACAAGCCTCACTAATGGCTATACCCAGTGATTCCCTCATTTTCCAAAAATGTGCCCGCACTGCCTCTTGAAGTGATTTACACAATTCTGTCCCTCCACTGCTGACTTTGGCAGCCTGCTCTGTGTTTCAACCACCAGTTGTGTACAAAAATTTTGCCTGACCTGCTTTTTAGCTATAGCTTTCTCTAACTCTCATGTATGGCTCCCTCGTTTATAGGTAATTTTTCTGCTTCTCTCCTGCACTCTATTCTCTCAGGCTCTTATCTAGATCCTTAAAATTTTCTTGCTGGTCTCTCTTTCTGAGCTACAACCCTGGCTCCATTCCCTTCCCGCTGTGACTCACTTTTCCCAAACCCCCTGACTCATGCTGTTCGCTCACTTATGCAACAGCTTAATCTCTGCAATTTGCTTCATATCATTAGAAGCAGCACATAAAACCAGGAGATGCATTTCACCGGGGCTTCAAACTTCGAGAAAAAAAAATGCCATCCACATCTACCTTCATCTTATTTAAGCCACTTTAAAGCTTTTCTCCTCCTTTCCACACAAACCTGTATGTTGTGCTCAGAGCTGGAGAAATATTTCTTAACTAACTCAAGTGTGTCTTGCTCCTGTGGCTGAAGTGTTCAGCTTCTTCCTGCTGACTGGCTCTCAAAATATTGCAATATATGACAGTATCTTCTTGCTCTCTGTGTACATTCCCCTCTGTCCAAACAAAATGTTTCCAGGTTGCTTTTCTCTATTCTGGCCCATAACAATCTTAATATTCCACCAGATAAAAAAAGGAGGCTCTTTAAATATTTCACAGGATTGAAATTCTTATTTCTGTTCCCACTAAGGAATACCAGTGGAGCAGCTTCTGAATGGTTCATAGAGATCCAAATCCATGATGGTCCCACCAATGTCAGTGTTGCACTTGTCATGGACTGCAGCAAACCTGTTCTCAATTTGTTTTGAATGTAAACCATAAATATTTTACTTAATGGGTTTAAATTTTTTGAGTTCTCAGTGTGAGTGAGGCCAGAAAATGACTTGGTCTGTTTTTCTAATGGATTCATCTGAAGAGCAAACATCAGCTCCCGCGTCAGCAATGGCACCAGAGAGTCTGATATCAGACACGCAATGATCTGCATGGTGCTGCAGCATCACTGACAATTTACTTAACCTCAGGGTTCTGTCAAACCTTTCCCTTTGTGCCCACTTCATTAACTTTTAATCTGTCTGCAAGATGTTTTATACTGGCATTTTTCAGAAAGAACCACCTAAAGAAAACATATTTGAAGAAGTTAGACCTCTATATTTCGTCTATACATATGGGCTTATTTTATTTGACCAAATTAAGTATTTTGTCCCCTATTTATGTTTCTTATACTGTTCTTGCAACTGAAGCCAAGCTCACTGCTATGTCGTTTCCTGGATCCTCCCTGATCCTTTCTTACACATAGGAACAACATTAGCAACCTCTAAATTCCCTGGTTCCCTCCCCAGCCTTAGCAAGCTATCAACAATTTCTGTCAAAGGCTTTTCTATTTCCCTTGCTACTTCCTTCAACATTTGGGATGTTATTCATCTGGGCTGGATGCCCAGACAGCTTTTAACTCATTGTTGCTGGGAGGTTGTGCTTTGCGGTCGTAGAGCCCAGTATAAAATCTGTTACGTAACATCAGGGCAGGAGGTACCAGGAGGTGAAATATCTGGGGAAATTTCCAGTTCCTGGAGTGGCAATACATCCTAAGGCAGAGACCTTCACTCCAAGTGCTCTCACTGTCCAGTGGTGTCACGAGGGAGCCTCTCTAATTCTGCACAGCTCTGCAGCAGCCCAAAACCTCCCCCTTTTTTGCTGGTTTTTCCCTTTTAAATTTTCCTTTGCCCTTTCATGTGAGGTATGTTGGCCTGATTGCCCTGGTAATAAGTTTTCACAGTTGAGCGAAGGTAACCTGCACAAATACTTGTTTGCACAGGAAAAAGAGATGTGAGAGCCAAGACCTACATTTAAGCAAATAGGTGAGGTAGAATGTTTAAATTAATGAGATTTTCCTGAAAAACGGCACGACTCCTTTGGTGTGCTGAAAGATTTTCACTCTCCAGTCTCAGAGCGCAGCAAAGCATGTTCCATGTGCATTCATCTTTTACTGCTCCTGGATGTCATGGCAGAACACAAGAGAAGCAAAGCAAAGTTTTGATGTGGTAAATGTGCAAAAAGAGAATTGAATGCACTGCAACTCATTGTGTGATTTTTGTATTTGGACTGCAGAAGTGTGAGCAACTTCCGTGGATTTGGGCAAGTTACCCAAGCACAGTGATTCCAGGAATATGAAGGTACAGGAAAAGCATCCTTCTATTAACAGAACAGAGTTAACAAGCTGTAGTAAGCGAGCCTGTCCTGCAGTTTTCTGTCGCAATTATCTATTGTCTCTGGTATGTCCAAAGCAAATTGACTTATCACAGAATAGCTCAATAAAGGAGTGAGCCATAGCTTTCAGCACTAGAACATCTCCCACATGTTTGGGAGTGGCAGGCAGCTGAGAAGGGAGAAAGAAATGAATGAAGCTTTGAACTGATGCATTTCTTCCTTTCTCCTGCTCTTTCCCTCTGTGTGAGATGCTTCTTCCCTCTCCAGCACACACCAAGTGCTCTGGGAGGTGCATTGCACACAGGGAATGGCTCCTAATTCCAAGATCCGTTGGAATTACATAGATACACCTCATTATCCAACCAACAGCCCCAGCGAATTAAATGAATGTGACACATAAAACATTGGTCAGGTTAACACATAAATTGAAATGATCACTACAAGTGAGAGTAGTGGTATGGCTGATATGGTGTTAGTCTGATACAAGGCCACAAACTATTCCCAAAAAGATTTTCTATCCAATGGTCCTTCAATGTGTATCCTTAAAACAAGAACATGGACAATGATATATGTCCTTGTATTTAAAGTTTATCAAAGGGAAGAGCACTCTAATCCCCCATTAGAAGACCACATTGTTAACTGTTAGTCTTCCCACTCATAAAAAAGAAAAGTATTCCATGCTTTTGATGGATCTAGATTCATTTAAAATTTGTATTATTGGCTTTATTCTTGCTGGAGCCATAAATGGAGTCATTACAATCCTCTAATTCAGGGCAATGTATCTGTGAGTCTCCGAGTGCTTCAAAATATGAGTAGTCATAATGGCAAACTTTTTGTTTTACATTTTGCAATAGCTTATTTTTACTTTCAGTGGAGTATGTCCTGCTGTTGCTTTCTTGTGATTTTATGCTAGAGGTCTAACAACTTGTGCTTTTTGGTTCATGCCTGCCCAAGTGAGGATCACCCACCCATGATGACCAATACACTTGGACTGTGCTCAAAAACAACAAGGGTGGATTAAACTATTCCATTATTGCAGATGAAAGAGTTCTCCCCGACATCTGGCATATCATCTTCAAAACTGATATGGAACATTTCCATAAATTCAGCTTAACATTGTTTTTGTGAGTGTTCCAAAGTATTTTTAACATGAAGAAATAGCATGCAAACTAATTTCCTATTTGAAAGTAAACGTCTTGTTCTTATTTCTAATTCACCCAGTTATTAAAAAGGGAAAAGAAAAAAAAAAAGGATGTTCACTTAACTTGAAGCATACTGGTTTGTTTACTTAAGTTAATGGAAAAGCTAGTCAGTGTTTGATGTAAAGCTGCCCCCTTGCTTGAAAGAAAACCAAACAACTGCTTACGAATTATGAATATCTCCTAATATTTTCCAGAATTATCTGAAGGATGTATTTTTTTCTTAATTACATACACTTAAAAGTTCCAAGTTCCCTCTTCATTTCCATTTTGTTTATTTCTCTCCTTGGAAACCTCATAAGCCCTTTCCTTTAGCTAGGCTTGACTGAACAAAGTATCACTGCTACAATCTGTAATATTGGGGAAATCAAGGCCTGAAAGTTCATTGTGGTTTTTAATTAGGAAGTTGAAGCTCATTAAAGCTTTGCAAGCCTTTTCACAGCACTTGCACTGGCAGCTGCTGGATCCCTGCAAAGGAAAATAGAAATATCTACCCAAAAAGTGAATTCAGGGCACACTTCAAAAATCAACTTTAATTCTGAGACAGCTCAGAAAACAAGTCCTGCAAAAAATGTTGCCTTTCTTGTATGTTGGCACATCTTCCACTGGTTTAGTCCCAATCAGAAGTACAGGAACCTGATTTTGGGGTGGTTTTGGTAGTAGATGTGCAGCTGATCAGAGCAGCTCTGCTGACATAAGAAACAAGGGACCTTCAGAAGGACCTTCAGATGTAAGATGAGCAACTTAAGCTATTTGATATGAGACCAATTTTATCAATACCATCTCATTCCCCTTCAGCTTTTGCAGGCTGAATGAGCCTTTTTAGGAATTACAATTTCCAAGCTGAGAACATTTAAGTTCAAGCCGAGTTCAATAGCAACTCTCAGAAGGAGAGGGCTTATCTAAATGATGATATTGTTTTTAGCACTAATCATCCTATCTGTTGGCAGTACCAACATGCTGCAATCTCCACAGCTCCCTACATAAATAAGCAGATTTCTGATGCTGTTCCAGCTTCAGAAATGCCTTTGAAGGCATTATTTAGTTCTGAATTTTTCCTATGTGGTTGTGTGATACTTCTAGCCTGTGGCTGGACCTACCCACAGATGCCTTGTTTTGAAGAAATGTATCTAACACTTATTTAAAGTGTTATTGGCAGACACTGGGCTGTGAAATACAAATGGTTAAAAAAATTTCACTTTCACGCCTTCTACAACTTTTGAATGATAGAGGAATAAAAGCAAATTATGGAAATAGTACTTAAAAAAAGATATATCAGTTGATTTGGTCCAAAATATACTCTAGGGATGGGAGGGGACTGGAAGAGCTGGGATAGAAAAACACAATGTTCAGGTTGTACAGTTCAAGTGAAGTGAAAGGATGTGCAGAAGTTAAGGTTTCTGTGGCAATATAAATTTGACTCTGCCAAAACCAAGCAGTGTCAAACAGTTCTTATCTAACAAAACCATCACAAACTGGATCTTATAAATTTTTGCTTGTCTGTTTTGTCCTAAGAATTCTTATTAACTGCCTCCCCCTTAAAACTTAAGTGGAAAATTCAATTTTCCATGTAATTCTTCACATGAAGAGGGCTTAAAATTGAATTTGAAGTTTTAAAAATTCTTTGCTTGCAAGAGAATGGATACAAGAGGTGAAGCCAGGCAGGATCAAAAGTGAGGCAGAGGCACCAGGGGAGAAGGAATCAGTCCTTTGAAGGTAAAAGGAAAAAAAAAAAAAAAGAAAAAGCAGTATGAATACTAATGAAGGAAGGAAAATGAACATGGAAGAAGCAAGACAGGAGGCCAGGGGAGGTTGTGGAAAAGGGGAGATGGAAGAGAGGGGCAGCTGAAATAAGCTGAGGTTGTGCAGTCCACTGAAGATTGTAAGTTGGAGCGGTGCTTGGGATGTATTTGTTATTCTTTCAAAAACCTGACAAAAAAATTTTGAAAACTGAAAATTATTATTATTTTTGGCCCCACTATAAGATTTTTCTGGGGTTTAGCCACATTTTTTTTTTCTGTGTTTGGGAACAAAAAAAAAAAAAAGAAAAAAGACACCAAAAATACTTTGTTCTTTCAATGAGTCAGTAATAAATAAAAATGAACATTCTAAAAACCAGAAGTTTCCTTGGGAAGAGAGAGCTATTTTTTCTTCCAAATTTACTTTGCCTTAAAATTGGGATGTGCTCTGCTCTCAGGCTGAGGATCTGCCTTCCCAGCTGCCTTTAAGCAATCAAGTAGGAGTAGCAATTGGGACAGCTTTGCTCCTTTCTTTCTTTTTTTTTCCCCTGGTGTTTGGCTGGGAAGTTACATGGGTTTGCCTCAGAATAGATGCGGTGCTACCATAATCCTGGCACTTTTCACTGAAAATGAGATTTCAGCGGTGTTTCCTAGAGTAACTGGAGAACTCCTGAAGCATCCTGAACATCCAGCTGCAGGGCTGGCAGGAGGCGAAGTGCAGCAACCTGCTTTGTTTGCCTGAGCATGGGATTCTTTCTCTTTTTTTTTAAATACCTTGTGATCCTCCTAGACTCCTGGCGAAGCTTAAAAGGTTAGCTTGAGAAGGGAGTGGTTATCATTTGTTTAGAAAATAAATAGGAAAAAGTAGGCCAAATACCAGTAAAGTTCCAGTTTTAAAATATTAAACTAACACACAACATTGCTGACCTGGAAAGGTCACATGAAGTGGGAGAAAGGATGTATTTAGAGTGATTGCCAGGCAGGACGTGGGATCTCTCACTGACTTGGCAGTAGATACTTCAGCTCTATTTGCTGTTTCTAATACTCCTTATTTGCTAAGTTATTAAGTTTGACAAGATCCATGCTTTATTTTTCAGTATTTACATGGTATTAAGCAAGTGTGTAAATCCATTCAGAGGGTAACCAAGGCTTCATCTGCTTCATTCCTGCTTCATCTTTGGATATGGACAGGATGCTCAGAAACCGGGCAAAAGGGAGGCTTGGAGGGGGTTTTCCTTTGGGGAGTGCTATCAGATAACAAGGTTATTTGTGACAAGTTCAAACTTGCTAAATATGGTGAAGTAGATTTGGTGCTTCCAAATCTATCAGTGAGGCGAGGAAAGAAATGACTGCTTAAATGACAATAGAGCTGTTAGAATTCCTTCAGAAGAAGGAGAAAGATTTAATGGAAATGTAAAGATGTCAGCATCCCTCTCTATAGCCTGACTGTAGGGCTCTTGGGCGAGCGTGGAGGAGAAAACCCAGCGCAGCAGATAAATAATTGCTGCCACATCATCCCAGCACATCATCATCACTGCTGGATGAGATGAAAGGTATTTACAAACCAGAGGCTGCCAGCAGAACACAGGCAGCCCCAGCTTGATCCAGCTCCAGCTGTAATCAATAGGAGCCTTCAACTAAACCAGAGCTTGCAGAACAAACTGACTGCTTTTTGAAATGTCTTACACGGTGAGTTCTGTAAAGGGAAAGCTGGAGCTCATCAGGAGTGGGGCATGGAGGGATGCAGTGGAGTTTTACTCCACACACTGTTTGGTGGGCTTCAGAATGTCCACTAACAACTGAAGACCCATGTTTTTTCTCCCCCTTACATCTCCCACTCTTACTGTTCTCCTGTTTTTCTTTCCCTGTTTTCTAGTTTCTGCCCTTCTAATTTTTCAAGGCAGAGAATGTGCCTTTGTTTGTGAAGAGCAGGGCAAGTTTATGGCACCCTATTAATTATATTTAGGAATCATATCTAACTGGATTTTTCCCATAGCCCAAAGGTGGCTGATTGCCCAAAGGCACTGCTCCTAATGCCTGTGTTTTCTATTTATAAGGTGTATTTTAGTTTATATCAGAAGCTGAGGCAAAGACTTCTGCTTGATATCACTTCTGCCAAATGAAACCCACAGAGAAACCGTGGCCAAAGGAATTCTGTACAAAAGTTGTCTGGGCTCTGTAATTTTGTTCACGTGGGTGCACGGTAGTATACACCAACTGCCAATAAAAACACTCTAAAATAGATACAGCCCTGTGTAAATCTCCAGATGATCTTAAAATGTACAGAACACAGGTAAGGGAGCACGGGGAGAGAACCAGGCTTTGTCGGGACACAGCCCGGTGAGAAAATCAGCTTTTGCAGGGTGGTTATGAGAGGAGAAGCAGCTCCTCTGACAATCCCTGCTACTCCCTGCAAGTTGATGAAATTCCTGAAAGGGCAGTTTACAACCAAATTAAAGAAAATTGTTGCTTTTGAAGCCATTTGTGGTTGTGACCAAGTGCGGGCGCTCCCCAGAACATGTTGATGCTCCACAGGCAGCAGAGCCAAGGACAGGGAGAAATGAACCCCTCCAAGGAGGGAACATTGGTCTGGGCCATTGCTCCACGTCAGGAGAGTCCGGGTGTCCCTCGCAGGGGTTGGAAAGCTCCAGCAGCACAGAGCCCAGGATCCAGGGAGAAGATCTGTGGACAATCATTAGCGCTGATGCCTGTCCAAACCAAGCTTTTTGCCTCCAGAGAATAGCAGGAATAAAAGGAATTGGCTTTGCAGCTACTGGGGGGAAGGGAAGGAACAGGCCCTGATGGATTCACTGGACAAGTTTTTTAATATTTTCTGGCTTGAGATGTTTCTCCTGCCCCAGGAAGAAAGATGAGTGGGAAGCTTTGGAATCATAGAATGGCTGGGGTTGGAAGGAATCTGAAAGCTCATCCAGTGCCACCCCCTGCCATGGGCAGGGACACCTTCCACTATCCCAGGTTGCCCCAAGTCCCATCCAACCTGGCCTGGAACACTTCCAGGGATGGGGCAGCCACAGCTTCTCTGGGCACCCTGTGCCAGGGCCTCCCCATCCTCACAGCCAAGAATTTTTTTCCTAATTACCCGACGTAAACCTACTCGCTCAATGTGAAAAAGTAAATTGTAAAAAGTCCCTCTCCATCTTTCTTGTAGCCACCTTCCTGAAAAAGTATTGAGGACCTCCTTCATCCTTTTATTTTTTTCCCCAAAGGTTCTTTGCTTGGTTCTCTGTGTGTTCCATTTCCTTCTTTAAAAGGCATAAGATCCCAGATCTCTATGCTCTTGCAAATGGAATGTATGAGCCAAGTGCCAGGGATGCCTGTCTGCATCCTGGCACATCTGAGGGATGCCCAGAACATTGTCAGGACATTATTTGGCACTGCCTGGCTGTCTGGAGCTCTCAGTAGACAGCCATGAATGTGCGATTAAAATCCACTGCAGCCTTTCTGTGACCACTGCAGAGGTTAATGACTAGGCAGGATCCACAGGGAAACATGAGGGCCTCAGATGCTGCTGAAAACGGGCCAATGTTGGTTGGTCAGAATAAATTCTGCTCATAAATTCTTGCAGGATGGGAGAAGAGATTTCTCAATTTAGACTTTCATCAAAGCTATTGGAAAAAGCTGTCAATCATACTTAGGGTTCTCAGAGATACCTTGCTGCTTCAAATGCCTTCCAGATGGATTCAATTCCAGTGCATTGATCACTCACTGGGCTTTGCAGCAGAGCAGTTCGGGGGAAGTCCATGCCATGCTCATTGAGCTGCTGTACGGCAACAAAATTGACTGATGGCTCTTTCCTCATGAAAGTGCTCTCTTCCAGGAACTGATGAGGCAAGAAGTGAACTGGCAGAAGATTAATCTAGGGGAGGCTAATTATATCCAAGTAATTAATGCTGAGAGCAAAGAATAGAATGAAAAGGTGAAGCAAGGAGAGATGTAGCTGAGTATTAGGAAGATGGTCTATTTATAGTGGAGAGAGAATAAGTATCTATGAGCACGTTAATTTCTTACCTAGAGGATAAAGGGGGGAATTGCTTAACATTCTAAAGCTAAAGTGTTTTAAAGTAATTTTTAAAAGTATTTTACTAATCCTATTATTTATGTGATTATATTTGTTAGCTTGAATAACCCAAACCATTGTGTGCAACATTAGGCCTTCTGCCAAGCGAATCAACTTTAAATTCATTGTTTAAGTTTAGGAGGTCTAACCTAGAACCTGGATTTCTCTGGGCTCTTGGCTTTCAGAAACTCTGGCTGTGGAGAAGGATTCCCCTGTTCTGCTGCTCTAAACCCTGAACCAAAAACTAGGACCATGTTCAAGCAGCCAACAGACTTAGAGAGGAGAGAGGGGGATTTCAGAGGACAGCAAGATAATGAAAGTTGTGGCCTGTAAAGATTTTTTTTTTTAAAGCTTTTTCAAAATACAAGGTTTCCAGACAGGGACTACTGAAAAGGAGGGGAAGTTTTTTAGCAGACTGAAAACATATGGGCTTCAGTACCTTGAAAACTTTCATAGATAGCATTTAAACAACTGCCTTGATTTAGAGGCTGGGTTTAATTAATCAGATGCTAACAAATATGCAAAACACCAG
This sequence comes from Daphoenositta chrysoptera, assembly GCA_013397915.1. Lineage (NCBI taxonomy): Eukaryota > Metazoa > Chordata > Aves > Passeriformes > Daphoenositta > Daphoenositta chrysoptera. Next base: position 107,061 of record VZRO01007457.1, on the reverse strand, counting down.
TGGAAGACCAATGGCAGGAGTGGTTTCTAGCAGTTAATTGAACATCCTCTGTAGTGAGATCTGTATCTAAATTTATTTAGGATCTAAGAGACTGTTTGTTTGCTTTGGAGATTTCATGGACAGGCAAAAAAATCCGCATGAAAGAAAAGAAACAGAGTGTCTCAGCTAATAACCACAGGGTCTTCTGAAGGGATTTCAGAGGTTCAAAAACACCTCTGACAAATAAAAACCAAGTCATGAAAATTCTTGTACCCTATTATTTCCTGGACTGGGAAGTGTTGAGTGTGTTTTAGCATAAAGTCCAAATGATTTTTAAGGAGTTAGGTCTTGTTTTCAATGAAAGGAAAATAAAAAGGAAGCAAAGCATAATAGATAAGTAAGGCTAAATACATATTAAAAACAAAAATCTTTTCAAAATAAAGAACAATGAACTCTTATCTACAGAAGGTTCAGTAAATATGTTAATTCTTCATATTGACTTAAAACTCTTGGGCTTGGTTTGTTATTCCCCTTATTTGTGCAGGAATTTTTAACTACCCCACAAGGCTTCACACTTATTACGTGTGCATGTGCTTGCCCAAAATGTCCAGTAGTGGAGAGCAAGGGCTCTTGAGCCAGAAAAGGAAACGGAGAAGTTCCTGGAAAGATCTCTGTGGATGCACAGCTACGTGTCATTCTGTCCCAAACCAGCCACTGCATCCATCTGCTCCTCAGAAGGGACAAAATGGATCTGGTTTGCAGATCATCAACAAGTTTGAAACTCAACTTCCAGAAGGGATAAGATTTTACAGAGAAGATACTGAGGAGATGGTTCTTGTAGCCAAGCCAGGCCTCACTTCCTATAGAAGTGGCACGAAGTATTTATTGAATAAAAGTGACAGCACGGCCTCATCTGGCACTGCAAATTCACAGTCCTGTTTGGAGTCACCATAAATCATCAGCTGTAAAATATCTGGTTTCCTAAAGGAGCAGCTTTATTTCATTAACATTTTGAAAGTGACGTTGCTAATTGTACAGTAATTTATCCAGAATCACAGTGTGAACTGCTGTTTTCAGTCAGGTTTTGACACTCATTGCCAAAAGTTTAAGTAAAGAAAAGAGGAAGGGAGAACAAGGAAATAAATAGAAAAAAGAATTGAAGAGTATCTAAAAGGGACAGCATTGGCAGATGTGAGACAAGCTGTGATATTCAGCAGAGTGATCTGAGAACTGTCCCAGCACTAGAACTGCAAGCTGAGTAAACAGCCAATTCCTCCAGATCAAGGCTACTCCCTCCGATACTCTCAAGCATTTCCTACCCACCCATGAGTAGGATCAGCCTGTGCCTGGTATTGCAGGCTTGCTCTGGCAACTTTTTTGAGGGGTTTAAAAATAAAAGTTCCTAGCAACAAGGTGAAGGACTGACTGAGGACAGTAGTGAGGAGCTGTGTAAACACATGAGGCATGTGCAAAGGTGTCAGGGAAAACACAGGGATCTAAACGTGTGCTTTAAATCCTGGAATGCAACTAAAGGTGTCTTAATATGACACTTCAAAGTACAAACAGTGGTTTTGTTTGTTAAAATCAGTCTTGATGTGCACTCTACTTTGAGAAGCTTGGTGGGCACTAGCTATGAAAATATCTGCAGTTATTCAGAGTTCGAGTAAGCACAGTCACTGATCAGTGAAACTTCACTTCTTTCCTTCTTTGTGGATAGACATTGATATTATTAATTTTTTGGTTTTTATCTGGAAATGAAAAAGCTGCAGAGATTCACTTGTAGCAGGAGTTGGGTCGTGGGAGGTTGGGAATGACATTCAGCCAATCTGCTCCTCAGGAAAATGTTTTCATTCAAACCCAGGGAATTGTTATCTTCCCTTACAGAAAACACTTCTTCACCTACACATTTGTAAGAAAACAAACCCTTTTCCCACGCGTCTGCATTTTTAGCACATCTCTTTTGTCTGTGTCAATCCAGGGTGAATTGGAAGGAGGGGTTCTGGGTATTTGGAAAACCTTTTTCACCATTAGGGCAGTCAAGGTGTGGAACAGGTGCCCCAAAAAATTGTGTGCTCTCCATTCATGGGGGTTTTCAAGCCCTGAGTGGATAAACCTCCCAGGTCTGATCTCAGAGCTGAGCAGGATGTTGGGCTGGAGACCTCCCAAAGGTCCCTTCTCACCTGAATCATTCTGGGCTGCTGTAAACGTACTCTAAGCTATAAACAAGAATGGAGAACTCTACTACCTTTCTTTCCTCTGACTTTTTATAGTCTTCCTGAGGCAGGAATTGAGTGCAGTGAGGTTTCTGATTAAAAAAAGTGGAGACTGTCACACAACTTTTTTTAATGCAACCTCAGCACCAAGCTAAATAAGTTCAGCCCAGCTGTGAACTAAGAGAAGAACTGTAGGGAAGCCAGTTGGTCGCCACTGGGCTAAATTATGAAATTAGTGCTAAGAATAGTTAACAATGGGACATAAGCATTTAATTTTTCAAATTAAGGACAAATGATAGGAATGGAAAAACCTGCATATTATCATTCCAGTTTTTAAGGGCTGTTGTCTGTGCAGCCCATCCCAAGTGCATCCCAACGGGACAGTAATGCTGTCTTGAAGCTGGCTTTGTGTGACAGAGGCAGTTCTGGAGCTCGGGGCCATAAAGCCGAGTGCGTGTGTGTTGGTGCGTTCCACGGGGATGGGCTCCATCCAGGCAGATCCCACGGCTGTCCCACTCGGACTGTTACAGCCAAATTAAAAACTCTTTTTTGTTTTGTGCTGCCTTTTTGCTGTTTTTCCTGTTCTTACACACTTAGGGTTGTTCTTGCTGGCTGAACCCCCCGAATGGCCATGGAGTATGTGCAAATCCCAGCCGGTCCCTTTGGTCCCTTTAATGCTTCGCTTCCTGCCTACTGCTCGGGGCTGTAGCGGGAGTGGGACCCCGCCCTGAGGACCAGGCTGTGGAGTGGCCCCTTTGCCCCTGCTGGGTCACACGTGAGGCATGTGAATGGAGCCCCCGGGGCTGCCTCAGCCTCCCCCAGCCAGAATGTGCTGAGGCCACTTTTTGGCTGGGTTGGACATGACAGATACTAAAACAAAGAATCCAATGCGAGGAATGATATAAGCTGCTCCTGCTGCTGCTTTTGTCCCGAATGCACCACTAAACACAGCAATTGTGGGGCGTGATGTGCTGGTTAAGTCACAGATCACGGAATATTCTGAGTTGAAAGGGATCATCGAGTCCAGCCCTTGAGGTACAGAAGTGCGTGCCCCACGAGGCTGTTTAGAGCAGGACAGTTCCTTCTCCATGCACATGTTGTCCAGGAGAATGGGGCCTTGGAGGGCCCCTGGAAGCTATGCCAGTACTCGGTGTCACTCAATTTCAGTATTGCTTGCTCTGCCCCCCAGTAACAAACCATGATTCCTGTGATTACAATGCTCTGATATCAATACCCGATTTCTTTTTGATACAGAAATTGCATTTGACAGCTAACAATCAGATTATTTACACACCACTTTGTCAGAATTACAGAAACTTTTGTCTGAATTTCCCAATGGTTTTAATTTTTAACAAAATTACACTGGTATGTGCTCTCCCCAAAAAAGTCTCAATCTTCTGCAGCTCATAGGGCCAGGAGTGGTTCCACTGTGGGACTGAACATCTGATGTCCACTAGACTGATTTGCCAGAGCTTTGGGGAATTGGCTTTGTGCTCAACCCACAGGTAACAGCCACCAAATCCAGCAAGATGGAAAACTTACAGGCTCTGCTTTCTCAAATTGGGCACTGGGAGATGCCTCAGAAAAGTACAGATATCACCAAGCTGCTCTTCAACAATCAACCTCATCCTGACATTCTTTAAGAATTGAGGATTGCCCTAAGCATAAATTAGGTTTGTTAACCTTTTCAAAAGTTGCTGCTTTTTAACTTCTGCTCTCACTGTAGAAAATGTCCAGAACTTTGTTTGATCAAGTTCTTAAACTGCTGCTCTCACTCCTATCCCATGACAGAGATTTTGGGAAGTGTTTCCTTTTGGGGGCTCCTCCAGCCATGCCACCTTCCGGCATCACAAACAAAGACTCAAACTGTGAGTTTCAAAGTGGGAAACAGCAGCTACAAACCTGCCTTGATTACTTCTGTATGGTTTTGCTACACTATTCTCTGCTCTTAAAACCTGTCTGCATCCCCAAGCTGCTGCTTTCTCCTGCTGCTCCTGTTTTTCAGTATCTCCCCTGTCCCAGGCTCTGCAAACAGCTGCCCTGCTCCTGAGCTGTTTGAGAGGGAAGAAAAGCAAGCAAGTGGGCTATTCCTGCATCCCAAGCAGCCCCTGCACGGCTCCCGAGCTGGGGAATCCCCCAGGAAGCTTTTAGGAGGGTGGAGAAAGCAGAGACAAGATCAAGACCAGCGCTCTAAAGCTGTGCTTAGGGGAAGAGCTGAGGGTGTTCGAGGGTGTTGCTGGGTGGATCTCCTTGGCTGGTTTTGGGGTTTGGCTCTATTACATGGCTGTGCTTTCAATTTATTTCAAAGGTGCCTGGAGCTTTATAAATCTGCATACATAGTAAGGAAGAGATTCTCCTCACAGTGGATACTGAACTCTGAGTGTAACCAGAATGGAGAGAATGTTTTGATTTAAATACATAATGAAGTAACCTTTTCATAAAAATATCTTTTCTAGAAATGGGGAATTTTCCTTTTTATAGGCATAGAGAGACACAGTTTCTAATAGAGGAATACTTTGTCTTGAAACACAAACAAAAAAACAGCCCCCTCCCCAAAATCATCCTTTTTCACATGCTGATTAATAGATTAAAACTTATTAATATAGTTTCTGGATTATTTAAATAATGGTCAGTGTTTGCAATGGGGAAAATGGGTGGTTTTTTTCCTGCACCCAAATTTTCCTGTACCCAACTTTTCCTGCACAAATGCTATCAGGAGTGTTGTTCTAACTCTCTTCCACCTCAGCTTAATTCAAGCTGTAATGTTCTCCTGCTTCTGCAGACACCAGAAACCCAAGGGGTGCTTGGTGGTGTTAAGTCTGTCATTTTTGTCTGCTTGTACAGCGCTTTCTGCTCCAGGGAAAAAGTGCTGGAAGTGTCAGGAATAGCTTTGGAGTATCAACCATCCCCAAATTATTTTCTACTCCAGTAACACATAAGGAGAGAGTGGGAAAGAAAATCTGTCTCGATGCTTCAAATTAAGCCAGATAAGACTGAGGAAGGTCTGGATGCAGAGTACATACAGGCAGGATGATGTCAGAGAACAAATTTCTTCTTTCCCCTTGGGAAATAGGAAGGACTTTTGGATTCTGCACTCTTTCCTGATTTAGTCTCCAACAGCTTCTGGGAGAAAGGAAGTTAGGTGTCATTCACAGCCCACAGGGGCAGAGCAGAGGTTGCTCCAAAGCACTGCTTATTTCTGATGGGATTCTGTGCTCACTGCCCTGTGAAATACTCCTGTATTCCTGCTTTTAACTCATTACAGGCGTGACAGGCAAGTCCTTGTTTTACCCAGGTCACCTTTATCATCTCAAAGTTCTGTGGAGAACTAGCTCCTGATAAGGAAGTCCCTTGAGAACAAATTCATTTATGAAGAAAGTGCTTTAAAAACTACAAGCAAGTATTTGTTGCTTCTAAAAGTGTATTTAATTCCACCTACTCTGTATCCCAGATACTCAGAATTCTCCCCAGAGTAAGTTTAGACAAGAGAGAGATTGTGTCTCCTGTGTATTTTTATAAGATAGATCAAGTCAGCTAAAATCACACTTAAATTTCTGCTCACTTTTCCATGTTTTTATTCCTTTGCTCTGTGCAAGATTGTTATTATGTTACCTTATTGGCAACCTCTTTAAAACCACACAGAACTTTGTTACCTGTCAAAAGTCCTTGCATTTCCCAACTCTAAGTACTTCTGACAACAGGCAGCTGTTACAGTACTGATAAGGATTTCTTTCGAAACTTAGAATGCTACCAGATATTAAGGAACTGATTGTCCAAATTACTGCTTTTCTGGAATTATGGGGGTTTTATATCCCATGAGATGCCTTCTTTTTTTTTTATTTTTCCCCCCTTGGATTTCTTTAACTCTGGTAAATTTTAATTGAAATTGAAACCCAAACTTAACTCTTGGTATAAGGCCCGGATTTGCACAGCAATCTGCCTTGTCAGAGTTTGTCTTTGGGTTACATCTGACAGTGGGATTGGTTTGATTGCACACGTTCTGCCCAGTTACCTGTTAACAGGAATCCCACCCGTGCAGGCAGATGCACATAAAAACCCTGGAACAAGCTGTGTTTGTACTCAGGAATTTCCACAGAACATCTGTTCAGGCACGGGCTGAACATGCTCAAGTGCAGTGTCAGATTTGCTTAAATCATCTCACACTGGCTCATGCACCAGACCAGGAGTTCCCTTCAGGTTAAATTCAGCTTGTAAAGGAAGGTTCAGCAATATCTTCTCCTCCTTAAAGCTGATCAAAACAGGCTTAATTAATTAATATGTCCAATCAAAGGCATGAATTTTTAAAATAAGGAGTTAATAAAGCCAGATTCAGAGTTTCCCGAAGTAAACATCTGTTCCCAGGAGATAGACCTCCAAACACTGAATCCTTTGTCATTCCATCTAAAAATTTTGCTTTGAAGTTATTTATTTAAGCCATTCAGTAGCAGCAACAGACAAGGGGGTACTGAATATCTAATTTTAAAAATGCTTAATTAAGAGCTTGGGATACATTTTGCTAGAAAATGTCTAATTAATTTCTGAGCCTCAAGAACTTTTTCTTAGCTTATAAAAGTGTGTGTAACACATGTATTCTTAGTCACTTTTTTCAGCTTTGATGCTACAGGTTTGACCATATAATTATACCTAACACAAATTAGACATTTCTCTACTCTGCTTACAACAGAACCAATCTTTAACATCATTTCAGATTAACAAAAAAGACACAAATGTGAAGGAGCGTTAAAGGTATTTTATAATAACTACATGTGTGCTAAAATACTTCAGAGCTCTGTAATTTGCAAATACCTCTTGTATTTTCAGTAAAGTTAAAAGGTAGATGAAGGAAGGTACAAGCAGCACTCTTGTGTTTTTAGGATGGTTTTTTCAGGTTACATTTTGCTGCCTGTTGAATTATGGCAAATAACTTTCTCTCCAAAACTGTTGCTTTCTGACTGCTATGAAAACAAAACTAAGCAGATTAAAGATGAAACAGATATTTCTTTGTAAAATTTCATACTTTTTACTCATGAACTTTATATGCCTGATTACCTATTCCATGTGTTCTTGTCATACAGAGAACAGAGACCTTACAAAGCCCAGTCCACATCTTCCAATCTTGTGGATAGAAGCATCTAAACTTTGACAGGTATGTGCCAAAATTCCCTTTGATAAGAACCCTTCAACCCAAGGGATGCTTAAATTTCATATGACTTATTCTAGACCATGCATAAATAATGATAGCCCAGAAAAAGTAGCTCAAAAAGCATCACAGAGGGGAAAAAGAGAATAAATATTCTGTAAGTATAATGAAAGGAGGTGGTCAAGCTCATCTTACATTAATCCCATGATCAAAAAGTACAAATTCTTACCCAGTTAACACAGACACAGCACAAAGGCGTTGCCATGACAAAGTGCAGCACAAGAGGAGCTGACTCCACCACAAAAAATGTGGAATGTTTAAGATGCAACCTGGTAGGTGAACTCAAAAATTGCGTTCTCCTTGTGGTTTTCTACCAGACCAAAAATATCTCACTAGAAAAGAGTCTTGTAACACTCCCACTGCCTTTGACAGTAGGAAAATGGAAACCCAGCAAGTCTAAAGAGCACTTGGAATGAATTTACACAGTGCTGAAGATGGGTGCTCGGCTGTGGGGCAGCAGGTGGGATTCCCTAGCAAAGGACAGGGAGAGGAACACAGACATCCCTGGGTGGTGCAGGGAGGAATCAAACAGGCCTCTGCAGCCTCTGCAGGAAGCTCTGTTCTTCCTGTAGGGCTGTTTTGGCACACAGAAACAGCAGCTATCATCTTCCCTGGCCAGCATGGGAAGGGAGAAATCACTTGGAAAGAGAATAAAATGAAGGGATTAACAGTTTCAAATTTCAGCTCTTGAACTGGTTTTCCAGCTTCCTAAATTTGTGTCCCATCGCTGGAAAAAGCACAAGAAAAATCTTGGACCTTTGAAAAATGTGTCTGCAATGCTGAGATCCTTTAGAAACATTCTAGCAAATAACAGACTGCAAGAGTGAAAATCAAACACAGGTAAGAGCATTTCCATTATACACTAATTAATCTGAAGTAGGAATCAGGTTTGAAAATGGAGGAAAAAAGTGGTGGTTGGACGAAAATCATCCTGAGCAAAAAGCTGGGGAAAGGAGGAGCACAGAGCCTTTCTCAGGAGGCTGAGGAGTGACAGTGCAGGAGACTGGGAGGAAACAACTGCCAGAGCAAGCACAACGAGAACATCCCAGTGGCAATAGTGTCACTGTACAATTATCTGAGAGAGGTGCTAAAAGCAGCTGCCAGGGTACCTTGGCACTGCTGGGGAAAGTGCCTGTATCACTGTGATGCTGTGGAATGTATTCCATTGAGAGCAGGTTTTGGCACAGGGAACAAAAGCCAGCCCGTGCTGCCCCAAGTCCTGTTTTGTGCCCTCTGGTGCTGCCGAGGGCAGCAGGTGACAGCCCTCACTGCTTGGGTGGTTTTCCTGACTTGCAGGATGCTCGGGTCTGAGTGTCTGCAACAGGTACAGGGAATTCCTCGAAGAGAGAAATAAGTGCTCTGAGTTGTTTAATGGGGTGCCAAGTACTCTGGGATGCCAAGTCAAAGTCAGGCATAAGCACATTCTTCCCCTTTGCTATCTGGTGTTGTTCCTGATTGCATCGTGGAAAAGACCTCCGGCTTAGAGAAAGGAATTCTGAAGGAGGACAGATGGCTGGAGTTTGGACTTTCTTCAGGCCATGTGCCTCCTGAATCCATTTGCTGTGTTTTGTCTGTCAAAACATGAGCCTCCTCTGAGCTACTAAGGCAACAGGCTTTAAAATCAACAAATGCAGCCACAAGGATGACAGCCGAGGTGACTACTGTGTGATCCCATTCTTCTGCTGCAAGAAGCCATGAGAACTGCTAATGAGTTTACTTAAACTTGAAGTCCAGTGTTTGCCTGCATAATCCCAGTTCAGGAAGCTAAGGTAAATACAACTTAGGGAAGCTTGCTTGCCTCTAGGACACTTAGCACAAAGAGCAAATGGGAGGAATCTTTAGCTGCAACACACTGAGCGTATTCCTGCAGGGGTCAGGACAATGGGAAAGCAGTAACTAACTCAGGAAAGGAAAGCAGCTGCTAGTATTTATGCTTGTGATGGATGTTCACAGTAAAATGGTCAGACAGAACAGAGAATATCTCTCCAAGGTCTTGACTTGACACCCACAGCTGTGCAAATAGCACAGATGGTGAGATGATTCAGAGTGGCCAGATTTCAAAAATGCCCAAAACCAGGCCCTCAAAACAAGATGGGTTTTTGTGAACGCCCCTCTGGAGCCTTAGGGCTACTAAAGAGCTGCTTCTTTGCAGCAGAATGCAGCAGTTTCACAGATTAACAGCTTGAACAGTTGGTTCGGGATGAGCTGATGAAATGTATCCAAATGTACAATGAATTAATTGGAAGCTATGAACAAAGAGCTGTGAAAGTGTTGGCTTGTGTCCTTCCATGGATCCTCTAAGTCCTGCAGAATTCCTGTGGCTTGTCCCAGTAATGAGTATTGAAGTGACACGTGTAACCAGGTTGGTCTCTTAGAGTGGCTACAGCTGGCAACAAGTGCTCCCCACTGACTGCAGTGCTGCACAAGCACATGGCCTGAGGGAGCACTTTGAGCTACTGCCATCCCAAACCAGATAACCAGGCCTTATTTTTCATGCCACAGCCCCTGTCCTCACCCTGTCCTCAAACTCAATAGGCCTAGTGGTGTTCACAGAATCATAAAAGGCTTTTGGCTGGAAGGAGACCTTGAGGATCACCTTATTCCACCCCCTGCCATGGGCAGGGACAACTTGCACTATCCCAGGTTGCTCCAAGCCCCATCCAACCTGCCCCTGGATACTTCCAGGGACAGGGCAGCCACAACTTCTCTGGGCAACCTGTGCCAGGGCCTCACCACCCTCCGAGGGGGTGAGAACTTTTTCCTAATATCTAACCTAACCTGCTCTCTTTCAATTTAAACCCATTCCCCCTTGTTCTGTCACTGCATGTCCTTGTAAATAGTCTTGCCCTGAGAGGAACAACTCTGGAACTAAACTTGTCACACCTCAGGCTCTTTTACAAGTAGCCCTGAAGCATTTTAAAAATGCTTACCTACAGGAAGGGGGAAAAGTTGGGATGGCACAATATTTTACAAAAAGCTCTCCAGAACATTTCCATGGCTAAGGAACTTCTATAGCTGTGTTTTAGGCTATGTCTGTGTTAGCAAATGGGTTGAACCCATAGGAGCAGATCTCCACTTGGTGCAGAGGCTCCAAAATCCCAGTCCATGCACTTCTGAGGCTCCCTGGAGTCTGGCCCTGAAGGCTGAGTGCTCGTTAGTGGCTGTGGCACATTAGTGGCACCCCTGGGGTGCATTTCAGGTCATTTCAGCTGGACTGAATGCAGCTGCAACGTTCCAGAACTGCTTGGGGAGGGGAATCAAAGTGCTGGAAGTGGAGCTCATTAGGAGCTGCAGTGCAGAGGGGCTCTGCTGCCCCAGCCAAAATGCTAGGGAAGAGCTCCTGCCAGAGGCACAGACAGGCTCTGCCAAGAGCAGCCAAGTGCACCTGCACTCACACACCTTTTATGCCCTTTATATGCCAATTGCACATCCCTGACATGTGTAAATATATATAATATAAAGTGATCTCTCTATGGAAAACAGGACATCATGAACTGCCCTTGTCCCTCCCTCCTTAACAGGACAACAACAAAAAGGACTCTACAGATGCAAAATTGAGCCTTATTTGACTTCTTCACACTTAATTAACTTGAGTTAAAAGCATAGCTTGAGTATGGTAAGTTATTTTAAAAAGTACCAGAAAACTTAACAAATGAAAAAATCCCTAACCCCTACTACTATAAAGATACCTAAAATGATTTTGCAGGGGGAAAGATAACCACAGCACAGAAAACAAATTAATTTTTTTCCTCTTTCCACAGAGGAGGAAATACGCAAGCGATGTCCACCAAGTCTGAGCAGAACTCTGGAGAAAAGGCTTTCTCCCACATAAGCAAGCACTGATCTCTTGTATTGCAATCTGTCTCCCTCCTGTACTGGACATTGCAGCAGCACAAAGGGTTACAAACAGGCTGGAGAAATATCAAAAGTTAATCTAGCTGAGGAGCAAAAAAGTTTGCTTACTTTATTGCTTGTATTGCCAGCATGATAGGAATTAAGAAAAACAAGTTATTTTCCCTTCTCAGGTTGTTTGGTACCTTATTTTATTCCTTTTTTTTCATTCAAGTGTCACTAACATTCTAGGAAAAGCCAGTACTTTCTTACAGACCAGGTTTGACAAAATTGAATTAATTGGGTGATTTTCTTTTGACTTCAATAGGAGCAGACTCAAATCACAGAGAGCCTAACAACAAAGTGAAATACAACTCAGTCCTGTATGCAGGCACAGAGTGCAGCTATTTATGGTTTTTATCAGGCAAAAAGTATCTGGGAACATTAGTTTAACTCAGTAATTTGCTTCAAATTATTTCTTACTCTGGTTTTTGCTCTTCCCCTTTACAGTGATACCCTCACAGTGGCAGGGCTGAACATCCAAGTGGCTTCCTGAAAGTATGACCAGGTGCCACATATGGGACTCTCCCTTAGGGACCAAATTTAGGAGTGGCAGTGAAGTGGGAACTGATTGGGATGGTATGGGAAGGGGATAAATTAAGGTCATAAACTCAGAATTTAAAATACAGTTTAAGTGTTTACATTGAAGCACAACATTTTCCACATCAGAGATCTTCGTCCAGAATAACCTCCCTCATCCTTGCTTCAGTTTGGGGGTTTCCTGGCATCACTGCTCACAAAGAGTATCTTAAGGATGTCCCAGGGAATGTTTGCTACCCCCACTTCTAGCATGAATGTGGTCATACCAGAACCTGTTTCTGCTCACTAGTAGTTATAAAAATGTGTATCAGCACATCACTGGAGTGAAATCCACCAGGACCAGTGGCATTTACGTGCATTTATTCCAAGCACAGGAGTGTTTGGCCTGTCATTCCCCCACTATTCTGTGTTTTAAAAGGGAGTGGACATTTCTGTTAAAACAGAAGGCCCCTCACACTGCAGCATGATGTCAGTAATTCAGCTTCTCAGAGCATGTTATTGTTTGAAACAGAGGTCTCCACACTTTCACATTGGTTATAAAATACTTAGTGCTGCTGGACTGGAAGGAAAATGTCATACATCTGCAAACAATTAGAAGGAGCTGGACTTCATATTTGATTTACTAAACAATAAAACAAGCTTAAGTGTGACTATATCTGTAAGTTACACTCCCTAGGAGCCTCGAGCAGTTATCACAGCAAAGTCTTTTAACCATAATTAAATAAATCCGCAGCGGGACCATTGCTGATCAAGATTATCTTTTATAAGATATTTTCAGCAGTGAAAAGCATGAAGATCATGAAGTTGAATGCATGCTTTAAGTGCTCCAAAATTCTTTTATCCTTTCTTTCAAGCACACTGTCCACTACCCTTTTCCAGCTGGAATGCATTCAGTACAATACATTTCAGCTTTTAAATACTAATATTTCCATGCTTTCTGCATTTAGATTGAAATTTTGGAATGAGGAAACGAATAGCTTGGTTCAGTCAAGCCCAAGATTTCACCATAGTTTGTGTGCCTGCTGGTTAAAAGTTCTGGTACTATAACAACAATTAGTTGTTGTTATAAATTAACCAAATATTTGTGAATTGAATAGAAATATTGAGTTTCAAGTTCCAGGAAGCCAGAGCATGGAGTAAAGTAACAGTAGTGTATCACCACCAATTTCTCTTCAACAAAACAGAAATCTCAACCAGTTGTCAGTCTGTAACTTAAACCTAACCCTCAACCTTTATTTGGAGGACAAACTATGGATACTAAATGCTGTCAAACTTCCCTACTGTATCCCAAATTTATACACCTAAAGCCAGTGTAGCAAAAGATATGGTTATGTTTTGAAATTTTCTAGCATGACTTTAGTTTTTTATCAAATAAAAATGTTGTTATGTGCTAAAGTTGGAGCAGTTTATTGCAGTTCACCAGTGAAGAGCAGTGCCAGCAGCATCACCTGAAGGAGGGAGTCCCAGGCCAAGCCCAGCAGTTCTGCTCCTGGTTCTGCTGCTGCTTTGCCAAGTTAAACTAAGGAAAAAACCAAATTTCCCTCCTTAGCATTGATTTTCCCTTGATGACCCCCAGTGAACACCCTGGGTTAAGGGGATCTGACTTCCTGTGGTAGGTTCTGTACTGGTCATTCTTGAATCAGAGTGACAGAAATGTTGGCCATGAACAGATAAGCCAGAAATGCAACTCTGAGGCTTTGCCTACAAAAATAACTCCTCCAGCCCCCATGATGATTGCTATGCTCCAGAATGACAGGGAATTTACTTACTAGTGATAAATAATGTTCAGTGTACATGAATACCAGGGAGAAGGAAACTACCACTGTGTATTACAGCCTGCCCTGATTATAGTCCCTCAAGTACTATTTTATGTGATTATACTGTTACAGGCCACAAAGTGGAAAAGATGAACCATGGGGTCAAGTTTTGCCCTCTCTTTGCACGGGTGTCCCCCTAACGTGCTTGAAAAGCAAGTTTGTGAACAAGGAGTAGAATATATTTCTATGAAAGAAAACAAAACAATGGCCAAAACATTTGTTACTTCAGCAAGTAGAAAAGTAAACTATTTATATAAAATAATAAATGAAACAGTCTTAGTTTACTGTAGTGCTTGTGAGGCTGGTTCCTGAATGCATACAATTAACATTGCTAATGCCCTGAGAATTTTTGGCACTGTGTGTGGTGTATGTACACTCAGATGAAAGCTCTTCATTGCCATAGTTTCAAAGAGTGGCCAGGCTAGGACTGGAAGTAAACTAGGGTCTGCCTAGAGCTACTTCCACAGAGATCAGAAGAGCACAGGCTGTTCAGAAGTTGGATTCCTACTGCTAGAGGAATATTCCTTATCCATGATAAAAATACAGGACCCTTCTGCATTGCAGTCTGCTCTAAGCAAAAATTCATACTATGGTTATATTTTGTTCATTCAGCATTCACTTACTGAAAAATACAGAGTTCTGTGAATCTTTTCAAATTGTTTATGCCTTGCTGCATTGCCCACTCTTTTCAGAGCACTTCCTTTCCTAGCCCTACTTAGTACAACATAAAATGATTCACTAGAGTTGCTGTAAGGGTTGGTTTTTTTAGGAGCTACAGACAACAGAAATAATTCGACTTGTTAGCCCAAAATGGAAGGAACAGACTGTAAGGCTGCAACAAACTGCACATTCTGGTACCTTGAACAACAACAGTAACATTTATGCACTTTATTTATGTATCTTTAAATGTGTTAATGGAGCAACAGTCCCTTCCAGTCAGTGCAAGGGCTACAAGCTGTCATTTCCCTGGGTCTGTTGTCACCCACGCTCTGACTGCAGCGGAAGCAGAACCAAGGCAGGCACTGGCTTACCTTGGCACACGTTGTGGTCACTTTGCTCATACCCAGCTGCACACTGGATTTGGTGGGTTGGGTTGGGAGGGGCACGCTGAGGGTCGGCTGGGGTCCGGCGAATGACATTGTTTCGACCACTTGTGGATTCAGCTGCTGCTTCTTCTCGTTCATTTACAATAATTTGCGCTGTTCTGGGTAGACAGAGGTATCCTCCATAGTGGTTAACACATTTCATCCCACCTTTACATGCATCTGGGACTATTTCACATTCATCAATATCTGTGGTTAGCAACAACACAAGTCATGCTTTTAACAGTCGAACCTTCTGCAACAGCCATTAACAAAAAGAACACGACGAGACATGCTCGCACACCTCCGTGTCCAAAACAGGGGTGTGCAGTGAGAATACTTAAAGAATACCACTGGCAAGTCTGTCTTTGAAAATTATTTACTGTACCTTTGCACCGTTGCCTAACAGGATCCCATTCATAGCCATCTGTGCATTGCTGTGGAGAAAAAAAAATAAATTAGGTTACTCAGGATTCTTTGTTTTGGAAAAACAGTCGAGTGTATTCAGTGAACTCAAAGTGTGACACAAAGGGAAATACAGTGTTTGCATACCTTAATAGGCTAGAAAAATGGCAATTGGTACAGCACTGCTGTGCAGGAACAGCAAAACTTGTGGGTCCCTTCCCACTCGGGATGTTCTGTGGCTCTGTGATACACAGAGAGAGCCTCTGTCTCAGGAAGTTCCCAAGATACTGTTTGTTGTGAGCAGGCTAGGGAACAAAGTGAGGAGAGCATTGCTTTCTCCTTGCCTTGTTCCTATACCCTGTTTTACACCCTCTGTCCTTGGCTGAATCCTTGGATGATCTTTGGTGTCACCAAGCTGACCAGAATGAAAATCTTCTTATGAAAAAGCAGCAAGTCTTTCTGAATTTGGATCTCATTCCCTGCCTTCCAACAGGTGAACCTCTTTCATTCCCAGACTCTGTTTGCCAGAGTCCTCTTAGAGGACTCTGTGCCCCTGGACTTCATCCTCTCTCCCATTAGCACTCTAGCAATGGGGAAGGATCCCATGACAGCTGGAAATTCATTCACATGCTTTTTAATCACATGGCTCCAGGAACTGCAGTCTAGGAAGGACAATTTATATTGTGACACACACAATAAACGGTCAGAGTTTATAACAGCAGGACTACTTGTTTATACAAGACTTTGCAAATTTCAAACAAAGCTATACTCAGCAACTATTTGTATCAACGCACACCAGCAAGTTCAGGAAAGATTTTAAATATTCTGCTCTGCATCTTCATTATCCCTCTGCCCAAAAACATTAAATCGTTCAGAGGGCAGTCATTTTAATCGCAGCTCCCAGTTACAGAGTCTGATTTGCAAAGTATCACGGTGCTACCAACTGCAGCACAAACATTTAAAATATTAAAATATCATTGAATTAACCAGGCTGTGCTGTGTAGGTGCATCCTGGGCTGCTCGGGGTATTACTTTAATGGCCCCATACAAAAAAAGAATGGAGTTGGCTAATATAATTAGTCACAGTCAAGCAAGCTAAATCTTGTTGCAGCTCCACTGCTGCTGAGGGACTTAAAAGTGACAAACTTGACCTTCTGGTGCCAAGATCCACTTGTTGCAGGTCCTATCCTCAAGTTATTTTGAGGGACCTGTTACTGACGGACACTGACTCAGCAGGAGGATTGAAAATATTTTCTTCTCTTGCAGGTGACACCAGCAAATTGCCAAAAGTGGCGGCGAGTTGTAACTTGGAAGGGTTTTTATCCCCAAGGGGTAAGTGGACACTCTCTAAAGGATTGATTACATGCTGAGTTGACAACACCAATGTTACTGTAGCTCTGAAAAGGCAAACCCAAAGGAAAACAGCTAATTCATGCATTTACTGAATCACCCAATTCCTGTTAATGCACAACAGAAGTACTGTCTGTTTAACTGCAAGGAGCCAAGTTCATCTATTACTGCAGCCAAAGGCTTTTACAATAGCAAAGGATTTGGCCCTCCATGGATACAATGTGTGCATGAGAAACAGTAGCATCCCAAGACCAAAATCTCCCAAAGCTGGGGGTTTTTTGTTTCATTTTACATGATTGGAGTTTAATGATAGTGAAGCACCTAAATGCTAAGACCTCCTTGAAAATGGAGCATAGGTACCCAAGCCATGGAGGCTTGCTAGAAATGTTCAATTGGTATAATCAGAATTATGTGAAATGCTGCATAATTAAAAACCCCCCTCATATAATAACTGTGGGAAAGGAGGAGGGTAGGATCACTGTTTAGTCCAGATTTTCAAAAGGTACTTACATCTTCAGTTTCCACTTATATATAGGGACTTTAAAAAAAAAAAGTAAATCACAGAAGCCTCTAAATAAAAGTACTCCCAGCCTTCAAAACCCTAATGCTTCTAAAGCCCAGTGTTAAAGTATTTTATGACTGACTTCCTGATGCTCACTTGAGGCTTCTTTAAGCCCTGACTTCTATAAGAAGGTCCAACTCTGCAATATTTACTTGCTTGAGCCATCCCACTGACTTCAGTGGGATTACTTGTATAAGACACAATCCTGAGCTTTGGCTGTGGTTCTCCAACTTTTTGCATGTGTGCAGAATTTTCTGCTTGTGTGGCATTGGGCTGATGTCTGTGCACATATCCAGAGGTCCACCCATATGAAGCAAGTTGCAGGGATTACAACTGTAATCAGATGTGAAAATGCAGGTTTTTCCTCAGCCCAAGCCGGGGTAATTGCCACTCCTTCCATGACATGCATTATGCAAGCCAAGCACTGAACACAAGCAGATTGAAAAGAAAAAGCCTGACAAAAAGGCCCTTAAATTTCTTAGCCTGTCACTTGGTTGCAAGCAGAACCTATTTCCAGTATTCGTGTACAATTTTATCAAGCCATGCAAAACCACTGCTCAAAACCAGCTCAGAAAAGAACAGTCCCATGATCACTCCAGGATTCAGATGCTTCATTAAGAGCCCCAAATTTGGAAGTACTTACATTTTGTTAAAAACAGCTTGAAATATCCATAAGAAAACCCAAAAGAATGTTTGACCTAATTATCTGTCAAACCCCATATATTTCAAATGAAGGTCCTAGGGATCCTGTCCTTATGAAAATGGATTAAAAAATATTAAAACCTCCTAATTTTCTTCAATCCCTCAAACTGACTACATAGATAAACTTTTCCAAACAAGTAGTTGTAACCTATTTTGCTCAATCTTGTCAACTTGAACTTTTAAACACTGTTTCAGTGTAGGAACAGCTTATTTTATGGTTAACATTCGAACTCAGTGACCTCTGTAGCACATGCTATACGTTGGCAAGAAATTCGGTTTTTCTTAAGGGTCGTTTAGCAAAGAATCCTCGCAAAGTGGTAATTATCTCCAAGTCTATTAAACCTTACCGTGTACGTTATGGTTTCCTCAGTTTCCTGTGAATGTACTGTAATAAGAACGAGCGCAGCCAAGAACATAGCTGTCAACATCGTGAACCTTGAAAGAAAGGAAAAACAAATCAAGCAGGAATGTTCTTAGCGGTATCCTTTGCTGGAAGAGGCTGCAGCACCCCCGGGAGCGGGTCCTGCCCGGGGAGCCCACCCTGCCCCTACCTGGGAGAGGCGGCCGGGCACTGCCCGCTCGCTCCCACAAGGAGAGGATGAGGCTTGGCCGTGCTTCCCAACCCGGGGATTTTATCCAGCTGGGAAGGGGGGCGGAAATAACCAGTCAATGGAGTTTAAAACACCCTCACCGGGAGCAGCGCCGGACAAGGCGCGGGTGGCGGCACTGTCCGGCCGGCGCACGCTTTGGGGCGGAAAAGCAACTTTTCGGTCAAAGCGAGGCGTGGAGGACACCCCGCACCTGCCGGGCTGTGCCCGGGACCCGCTGGGGCAGAGCCCTGTCCCGGGGGCGGCGGGCACGGAGCCGCCCGCGCTGCCTGCTCCTACCTGCGGGACCGGGCGGGCGGCGGCCGCTACTCCCGTCCGCTGCC
>VZRO01007457.1:75576-88199 GCA_013397915.1 Daphoenositta chrysoptera | reverse complement strand
GTGAGGGCAGCCGCGGGCGCGGCCCCGCCGCGGGGAAGGGCGGCGAGGCCCCGGCGGCCCTGCGCGGGAAGCGGTGAGGGAAGGGCGGCCGCAGCCCCGGGAGCCGCTGCCTCACGCCGCTTGGGTGCCCCAGCGAGGCGGCGGCTGTGTCCCGGCTGGGATCTTCGTGGAAGCTCAGCACGGCCGTCTTTTTGGGGTCTGTCGTGAGTCATGCAATCATAGAACAGTTAAGGTTGGGAAAAAAAAGGTTTAAGGTCATCAAGTCCATCAATACCATGTTCACAATTACAACCGTAACCAGATGTGGAAATGAGGCTGGGGAACTGGGTCTTCCCTCAGTCCAAGCCGGGGTAATTGCCTGTCCTTCCATGACATGCAGTATGCAAGCCAAACACTGAACACAAGCAGATTTAAAAGAAAATAAACTTACAAAAAGGCCTTTAGATCTCTTACCCTTCGCTTGGTTGCAAACAGAACCTATTTCAATATTCCTGCCTTCAAGTCCCACACCCACACATTTTTGAACATTTCTTTGGGTGGTGACTCCACCACTGCCTTGGGCAGCCCCTTTCAGTGCTTTGTAACCCTTTCCTTGATTTTTTTTTCCTGTAAAATCTAATCTAAACCTCCCCTGGAAATTTAAAATATCAGGACTGATGTATTTTTGAGCCCATTACAAATTTGGTAGATGAAAGCCATGAGGAGCCCTCCACAGGGCAATTCCTGTTACTCAGACACCACCCAAGTTCAGCAATCATCACTTCTAAAAACCTTTTCAGTCTATGAAATGCTGTTATTTCCCCACACAGTGGGAAAGTTCTTGGACAGAAGGAAAGATGAGGAGGCATTGCAGGGATTTAGAAGCTTTGGTGGGTTTTGGTGAGGAGAAGGTGTCCAGGAACTTGTTCTACAGAGGGATAAGATGGATCTTTATTTAATTCCCCAGTTTTGCTTCTAGGGGGCCTGTGACACAGTAGAGCAGCTCTATTCTGTTCCTGTAGTTCAACTTGAGGTTTTTAGTTTTAAAATAAATTTTTGCCTCCTTAATGTAGACCTTGAAGGGCCTGGAGAACGGGAAATCTCCTGAAAAAATGTCTTATTAGGCTGCAGACCTCTGGCACTGCTGGCCTAGAGAATGACTTTCCTGTATAATCCCTTAAATTCTTAACACTAAATTATAGTCAATCTTACATAAAGCATGAGTTCTTTTTTGGAGGGCTGTACAGTGCTCATTAATTTTGCCTCTGAATCAAATCACTTTTCTTATCTGTTCTAGAATCAGCCAAGCTGGTAGTTTCAGAATACTTGTAGCTGCAACCATATGTTGCCTATCTTTTATTTTTTAGGCAGTTGTGAGAGAAGACAGGACTTTCCCTCTCTCATTGCAGTTTCTGTGCTTACAGGTAAGTGAGACTCCTGAAAATGTGCTTACAGTCCACACACCTCACTAGGAAATAACAGAAGCAACAACATGGTGTAATAAAGAAAACCTAAGTTGATTACATTATAGGACATTTTGCATGTACTTTCTTATGCATATTTATTTCACATTTAACAGGCTATCTTTTGACATGTGTTCTGCTCCAAAATGATTCCTTTAAAGCCTATATTTCATTATTTGGGAATACAGCTTCACAGTGTTAGATTAGCTCTGAGTTATTCACTTCTGTGGGTGTAAATTGGATTCCTATTTGTGATGTGGTCCCTCATGTAAAAAAGTTTAAAGTAAAGTTTAAAGTTTAAACTTTACTGTTTCTTGCTTATAGAAAGAAATACAGGCACTTCTAATAATCTAATTAATGCAAAATAGTAACATAATTGATTTTATCTACTTGGCAACACCCCTTAGTGAGTTTTGAATTGTCATTTGAATTGTGGCATTGTCATTCATGCCATGCAAAGAGAACAGAATTTAAGTTGTTGGTTTCTGGATTAAGTAAAAATTTTTAAAAGTTTTGTCTTAATCTACCACATAGGGAAACACTGCCTGTATTACAGGACTGCAATTGGTTTTTTTCCCTCTGGAAAGATGTTCTGCAAAGCAGAGAACAGCAGGAGCATAATTTTGGAGGATGTCTGAATGCTGGCTGAGCAGGGACCCCCTTCCCTTGGCTTCAGCCAGTGTTACACATTTGCTGAAATGCCCTGTTCTGCCAAGGATGGTTGTCAGTCCTTTAAATGGAGGTAGGAGGCTCAGTCCATGATATGGTAGTTCAGATATTCCCTGCTGAGACAACTGGAAACTTGCCTGGTGTGGGAGAGCAGAACTTAAACACTTGGAAATGCTGATGGGAGTGTGAAGTATGTGAACAAGCTGAAGGACAATTTATTTACGTATCTGAGGTGTCTGAAGATGTCCAAGTGGTCAAACCATCCGTCCTTCCGTGCTGACCAGGAGCAGCTTGGCACTGCTGAGGCCAACTCCTACAGCAGTTGAAGAAGCCCTGTGATACTGATCCCTAATTTTGCTGTTTTTCCTTGCTTTTGGCTCCTTCTGAAAATTGTGCACTCTATTCCCCACTGCTTTAGTGAACTCTTTGTCACATCTCAGTTTTTGCTTTCTTTAAACCCCACAGTTTTCATAAATTCTTTAGCTCGAATGTGTTTATGACTTCAATGTTCACATTTTTTCTTCCTGGCAGGATGTGTTGCCACCCCCCACTGTCCTCAAAAACCCAAGGATAGGTAGGCTAAAGGGAGACTGTGTGTGGTTAAAATGTCACTGCACTCCCAACTAATTCTGGCTGCTAGAATTGTCCCTGGGGGCAACAGACAGCTGGACATAATTTAGAGCAGGCTGAGATTGATACTAGAGGCTAGCCCAAAAAGGAGGAAAACAAAATTGCAGTTTAATCTCTTTTACTCCCAGATCTGACCCCCTTTTCCTGTTTCAAACATCGCTCCCTAGGACAGAAAATGAAGCACATGGAGAATTTAAGCAACTTGTGTTTGTCCGCTCAGGGGACCATTGGTGTCAATTTAAGATGATTTCTGTTCCTGAGTGTGTCATATCGAGTAACACTGGAGTTGTCTAAACTCCGAGCTGGAATGGTGGAGATGTTATTTTCATGTTGGACTCACAGGAATTTTAGAACATAAATTATTTTGATAACATGGCAGGCTGCCTTTCTGCCACGCTGCCTGCAAATGTCAAAATTTTTTCCATGTTTCAACTTGGAAGTGACATAGTGTTGGTGAAGGATAAATTGTGAAGAATTAGATGTCTACCTTTATTGCTGATTAAACATGACAAACGTTAAACTTTTATTTGAGGTAAGATTTTACAAGTTTATTTATCTTCAAGGGGGGGTATCCTGAGCATATTGTTTGTGCCATGAGGTGTTACTTTTCTGTAAACTTAACTTGAAAGAAGATCTGTGTCGGGAAATTACTCTCATTTTTCATAGAAAGCTGACAGAGAGAGGTAAAAATTCACCATATCAGTTTCTTATCACAGGTGTTGAAATGACAAAAAGTTAATAAGGACCAAAATGTCAGTAGCAAGGGACAGAGAACAAATTCTCTCCTGCTTAATCCTCCCATTAAATCTAAACATGTATTTATTGTTATTCCTTGTTTATTGTTTACAGTAGAGTTCATAGGTGACAGATGATGCAAACACAGAATCAGAGAAAACTGGCAAGGAAAAGACATGAGAGTTGGATTAGAAAAATCCAGTAGTAGAATTTCAGCCTTTATTTTCTTAAAGTTATCTCCTGTATGAGAGATCTTGCATGAGTTTTGTTGTGCTGAGGCCTCTGGCTAACTTGGGCTAACCCATGCTTTCATTTTTAAATGTCTAACAATGCTCTGAGGATATTAAAGTACAACGTTGTTGCCATTTTTTATTTTGATTTTTGCTAAAGATCAAGCCTGTGGTCTGCATACAATTTGTCAAGCATGCAATTTGCTTGTCTGCTGCAATTTATGGGGATGTGATCCTGTGTTTTGTGTGTTTCTGTGGACTCCAGCAGAAATGTGGATGCCCAGATAAGGTGGTGACTATTCCCACTGGAGTCCTTTGTCAGTAAAAGAAACATGAGGGAGGGAGAGAGAGTGAGTGAATAGGAAAGGCATCTCCCAGAGGTTGTCCATCATTTTTGTTGGTGCAGTTGTGCAGCCCTAATAAATTGGGATTTGAAGGGCTTTGGAAGGGTGAGTGGCTTTCTGATACAGCTGAAAACAACACAAGAAATGAGAGTGTGATGGTGTGGGGGAAGGATGAGCCCATTTCACTTTCCATGTGTGGTCCATCACCTCTTGCATCTTAGGGAATAAGGATTTTCCAGGACTGCAAACCCCTCCTGTTGATACTCATGTGTGATGTTGATTTTAGGCTCCCCATTGGAAAATGAGAGAATGGGTGTTAATAGGTGTTTTCTCAGTGTTGTCAAAGCTGTAACTTTGAGGCCCACCTTAACACAAATTTATTCACAACCCCAGAATATCTGTCTTTATGGATTAGCCTTACAGGTAAAGACCCTTTGATGTGGTAAGAATTTCAGATGCCCAATCTGGGCTGTAGCTTAAATTGCATTGTGAAGATTTGCTTTTGCTAAGAAATAGTATCTGTAAATTGAATATTCTTCCTGTCTTTAGCTTTGTATTTCTGACTTCTTCCATCTTTTTATGCTGTGCAGCAATTCTTTTCTGTTCTCTATCAGTGATTTTCCATCTCTTTTTTTCTCATCCTCATGCCAGGTAAGAGAAACAGCAGCCCAGAAAACGTTCATCTGTGTAGATGTGTGGTTTTTGTAACACTGGAGTTGTCATGTCTTCTCCTTTTTCTTCTGGAAAACCAGCATTGCATGTATAGGAGTTGAAGTCTGATGCTCTACTAGGTTTTAACCAATTTGGTTAAAATGAGAACTTTTTCCCAGAAATATAACGCATCCGAGGAGTAGACAGCAGACATATCAGTAGGAGTGGACAGTAGACATATCAGAAATGATATTCAAAATTCGAGCTGGAATATATACTGTTGTTCTGATTAAACTGTGTCAGCGCAGTTCCTTGCTCTGGCTAAGAGGCAATAGAAATGCCAGAATTCAAATTCAGTATCACCCAGAATATGCTGGAGACAGTTTTCAGCTCTAGTTTTGGCTTCCTGTGAAGCTCTGTGCAAATCATTTAATCTATTTCTTAGTACACTCTCTATGAAATGAGGAAAAGATGTGACACTTGCCCAGGGAAGTAGGGTGGGTGCATTCACTTACCTGTCTGGATTGCCAAAGACAGTAAATTGTCTTGGATACTCAGATTGCTTTCAAGGTCCAGGAGTTTGGATGCTTGTCTGTGAGGCTGCCTTCAGGCCTGCAGTGGGCACCTCAACATCCACTCAGCTGAAAGGAGAATCAGGCAGAACTTACCTTCTGCAACATTCATGGGTGGGATGAGTAAAACTCTGCCCTCTCTTTATCCTCCCTCCATGCAGGAAATCCATTTCCCTTCCTCTGTCAGTTCTGAGAACGGTAACTGTGGGTTGATATGAATGGAATACCTGTGTATGACCAGCATGGATTTCTGACTGACAGGTCAACTCCAGCAGGCTACTTAAGCCCTGGGTTTAATTTTTGCAGTTTTCTAGCATTGAATTTAGCTCCAGGTTTTGGTAATTAATTTGAATAATTTAACCTTTCTCAAGAGGACTTTGAGTATTCCTGATTGTCAGAAAGTGCCAGAGACCTTCAAGGCAGATGTTCACGTTTGAAACTCTTAACCCAAAGCTTTCTGCAGAGCCTCGTGGGCCTAAACTCAAGTGTGACAGTGTTGTGATCTTTCAGCACAACCAAACTGAGACCTCTCAGAAATGCTGTGGTGAAAGAACCTTAGAGGAACAGACTTGTGAGACAGAGCTCTTGCTAAGGACTGTTTTGCTTTTTACAGTTCAGGAACATCAGGATCAGTAGATATATTAAACAATAATTTGGTTCCATAAGTATCTTCTGAACTCTCTGAGTTTTCTGTTCCTTTCTTTCTCTTTTGAGAAAAAAGTTATTAATAGTGGAAAAGCAGGAGCATTTCTTATTTATATTGTGTGGGGGTGAACTTGGCAAACAACCCACCCAGTTAACCTATTAACTGTTGTCCAGAGACACAACTTTTGTGCTCAATATCTGCATGTTAATACTACAGGATGTGTATCAGAGCATTTGAATTCCCTGGAATATTAAGCTTAGTGCTTGTCTGTAAGCTGTCATACAGAAAGCAGAATCAAAATACCAGTGGGGATTTTCCTCTCTGTGAGATTGGTGGGGTTATCCTCTCACCCTTCTTTGCATATACATGTGGTTGAAAGGGATCAAAATTCTGGAAAAGGCTGGAAGATTATACCACTAAAAGCTGGCACAGAAAAGCCCATAACCCTGTATGCTACCAAAATATGCTCTGTAGGAGTTAAACCACATCAGGGAAAAACTCAGTTCTGAGAGTGAGGCAGTGGGAACACCACATCTCCTAATCATTGAGGTGGAGAGGCTGCAGAACAAGCCCCACATGTCATTTGTGTAATAGGCTAACACATCACTTACTGTATATTCATTTTAAGTCACGTGTAACAAGGGGATTCTTCTTTTAATTAATCAGTTCAAATTCTCATTCCCTGGAAGCTTGAAGCCCTGGCAAATTAATTCCTGCTCATTCACCCGTTACTGTGCTTGAAGTGTTACAATTTACAAATGATAAAGGCCCAAAATAACCTGATGGATACAAAAAAACCCCGATCCCTTTCTCCACCCCAGTGCAGAGCAGCCCAGTGCAGTTCAGTTCACTCTCTGACGTCACTCCAGAAACCCCAGAGCTCTCTTTGGCCAACAATAGTCTCAGGGTGTCAGGGACCATGGGCCTCTGGCACCACAGCTGCAGGTCGTAAATGCAGTTCTGGAGATTAAGATATTAAATTGTGCCTCTTTGGATGTCATGTCTCAGGGCCTGAGGTGTTCGTGTTCCCAAGGCCTCGTGTTCCCAAGGCAGCCTGTGGTTCCCAGGGCTGTCAGGTGATGCACGGAGCACGCACCAAGAGCTTTGCACATGAGGATTTGTCCTCAGCAACGGCGTGGTTTGCCATTTCCTCTGCCAGCCTGGGAGTGTTTGCTGCTCCAGGCTGCCACTTCCTGCAGAAGGCTCCTGAAGGTTGGTGACAGAGGTTTGCTGAGCAGGAATTCAGTGAACATCAGGCAAAGGAGGTGTAGATGCTTTAAGAAAAGCACTGGATGCTTTGTGCAGACCAAGCTGCAGCTGGAGCACTGCTCCGTCCTCGTGGCTTTCCATGCATTTATAAAACCCCAACTAAAAGAGCAAGAGGCACGTGGCAAGAATCACTTACATCAGTGCAAAGGAGGGGAGTGTATTTACCTGCTCAGTGCCTTACTAGCACTTACTTCCAGACTTCCTATTTATTACCTTTTATCCCATTTTATGTAGAAAAAAATTTTGATTTCCAGCTCCCTTACTCATGGAAAAAAATGCCTTTCTCACTATAATGTTTGACAGCACTAAAGTGAGCTGTGGTTGTAGAAATTTTGACTTCTAGAAGCAATAATTGGGATGTGTCACAGTTTTAGGGCTTGGTTGTTTCTGCTCCTGTTCATTCTTCACTTTTCAGATGTAGATCTCTTAATAGAGCTTTAACCATAGAAATTCCACCTCTGCAAGAAAACACCAGAGCAGAAAAAGCAGAAATGATTGAGCTTAAATCAAAGGAGAGCCCTTGGTTCAACATTTTGTCAGCAAATTGTGACTGAGTTATTAATTCTGTCTCAGTTATTAAGTACCTGGAATCTGTAAATCTTTCAGGAAGGCCTTTAACATACAAATCTCTGAATGTTACTGGAGCTCCTGACTGGTATCTCTGAGGAAGCCATGGACAAATGGAAACATGTCATCCTGGAGATGGATGATTTAAGTCTGTTGAAGCAGATTGTTTGATTGTGTGATTGTAAAATAGTTTTTTTGGCACTTGTTGCTGTAGGACTAAGGGTCAGATTCTTTCTCTGCCTTGCACTGGAGAGGCATCAAAACTTGTGTGGTCTGACTGCAGTGGGTTGGGAGTCTGCTCCATTTTAGTGGGTGACTGTGCATGTGGCTCTTGGGGACAGGTCCTGTAGTTACTGGTAAATTCCTTGCTGCTTTAAAGGGAAGGGCACAAAAACAGAGGAGGTGGCTTTGGCCTCAGGACTGTGGCACTGCAGTTATCAAGAAGGGCCTCTCCATGTTTTTCCCATGCTTTCCTTCTGTGGAATCAAAAGGACATTAGCCAAAAGCAAAAAGAGAAATATAATTTTGTTTCTCTGAAGGTTCAGGATCAAGGGGGTTTACAACATTCCTTTAGAGCTAATAATGATTCAAAGTTAAGTCACATTATACACATAATGTGAATGAAAAACATTTTCATGTAGAAAATGTTAGTGGCATTTCTTTGGATAGCATTACTCCAGATTCTTCATTCAATTGACTTTCTTCTCCAACAGGGCTGCCGTTATTTAGTAAAAGTCTTCTATAGTGCAGGCAATGTATCTGTGAGGAAGGCCTGAAGGTGTAGCAAGGTGTGGTGTTCAAAGGGTAAGGTTTAAAGTGCTAGAACACACTTAATTGTGTCAGTCAGATTTTACATTGTTAGGTGAAGGGGAAGGACAGGATCTTCTCCACAGCAAAACAAATCTTTACTTAGTGTGGATTAACAGTTTCTCACTGTTAGAAATTTGGGGGTTTTAGTGTGAATCTTAGGAAGGGAAAAAAGTACTATTACAATACTTCATTTGGAGTCAGGAGGCCTTCTTTCACTGCACTGCTACCTTTTCAGAATGACTTCCCCGTGTCAGGCAAAGAATATCATGGAGGCATGGAAGAAAGTGTAATGGATTTATTTGCAGTAATCTTTACTAGAGAAAAATTTTTAATTTTCCAGGAGGAAATGAAAGTCACTCACATTTCCTTCACAAAAAGGTAGGTTGTTTTTTTGTCCACCTTGAGATCTGAATGAAATCTTTATTCCCAGTTGGCAGTGTGTGATAAAGCATACCTTTGGTGACAGGCTGCAAAAGGAATTAATCCTCTGGTGAATTTATTAACAGCAGTAATAAATTAGAGCTCTCAGGGATCCTCAGTGATTTTACTAGCTTGAATTTAAAAGTATGTGAATGGTGTAAGTGAATTAGGAGATAATACTAACTAGAGATGCCTGCTCACAATTTAACTTCTACTTCTCAAGCTATCAGTTGTTTACAGGTCTGGACCAATGAAGTGCTAAAAGCTAAATACTGTAAAATGTTAAACTTTGATGAAAGATATGAAGACAGAAACTGTTTCTTTTGCCAACACTGTGGTCAACAGCAGTGCCCTGACCTGATTACTTAAGCTGATGTTTTTCCTAAATCTGTCATGAATCAGTAATTACCAAGTTTTGCAATACTCAATGATTCTCTTGTGAATAGCAAAATTATTTGTTATTGTAGGTTGGTATTTTCTAAAAAGGAGTGTTCAACTCTTGCATCTGCAACCTCTATACAGTATGTTTGGCCTTTTTTGGTTTTTTTGCCTGGAGAACTGTGGAATGCCACAACAAATCTGAAGAGTTTCACAAAATGTGAGGAGAATTCAATCTGGCCTAATCTGGAAGTGACCCCTCTGGTGTCTTACAAAATAAACTTTCATGTCAGTGTGTTTTTCCAGTCATGGTTGGAAGATTTCCAGTACAAGTATTTAGCTATGGGGCTTGACTTGTAGGGCTTCTAATAGGAAAAGGAACTTGTACAACATATTGTTTTTATTAGTGGGGTGTTCTCAAAGCAATTTAATATGGCAGTGCCAGAAAAAATTCCTTTTTGCCTTGCACCATGTGCCATGCAGTTGTGTGAGGTGGGTGTGCATGGGGTCAGAAGAGGGACTGGGTGCCTGAATGAGGCTGGAAATTCAATCCATGCTTCCCAAGATTGTGGTGGCATAATACTAACAGCTGGCTTTGGAGCCCTAGTAATCCTTGCAGCTCCTGGCTAAGTTTTCTGAGAAATAAGAGGGAAACGTATCAGATAAGGTAAATGAGAGATTTGGTAACACAATGCATTCTCTGTTTAGTCATTTCAACAGAAAAGATGGGATGACAAAATCTCTGTGGGGCTTATTTGATGGATGTTTTGGGCTCTGTCCATGGACATCTGTGGCTACCCCCCTGTGGAAATTGGACTACACTTCAAGCCATATGTGAAGACACTGTGGGGCTGCCATCCCTGGATCCTTGTCCAGGGAACGCCATTGAGGATGTGGTGAGTGGGGCTGTGCTCCCCACTGGCAGCAATCAGGGGAGAACGTGCTAACAAGCAAATCTAAATGCAAATGTTTATGTCTGACATTGGTGGAGATTTATCCAAATGATAGGGGAGTTGATAGCAGGAAAATGAAAAAGAAGAAAAAACCGAGGAAATTTAAACCATCCAGTTCTTTTCGGGTGAAAACTGCTTAACTTAGATTTGTGGTTTTAAGTAAACCTGCACATTAAAAGAATGCTGACCTTTAAAAACATGGGTTTAGATGATTTGCTATTGTTGCTGGTTAAAGCATATGCACTTATAGGCAGCAGAAAATACCATAAGCCTGTGAGACTGGGAATGCACCATGGAAACAAACAGCACCCTGGCAAAATAAAGAGATGTTTCCTCAATGGGTCTCCTTAAAAAGCTCAGCAGAGATCCTTATGAACTCTGCACGCTGGGATACTCCAGACCTCTCAAAGAAAAATGCACAGCAAAGTGGGAAATTAAACAGTATCACCGTGCTTTGCTGCAAAACAAAGAAGGCTTTTAAGAGAGTTTTCAGCCGAAGTGATAAGTTATGGATCCATTGTGTTGGAACGCAATGAAATTAATTCCTCTGGGAGATGAGGAAAAAGGTTCTAGAAATGTAGTGCTGCCCTCCAGTGGCGGCGTGAGGGGGTTTGTCTCCAGTGCTCGGAGGATGTTGGCTGGAAGGTGAACAAAAACGTGCAAATATTTCCAAAAGGACTCAGTAGTTACAGTTCGAATGTCATGGCAGCAGTGGAGAAGAGGGGATATTAGACATGGTCGAATTTGCCCTAGTCGGGAGCTGTTGAGTTGGTGGTTTTGTCCAAGGTTATTCTCAGCTAGAGGACAGAACTCTTCCCTGCATGCTACATTAATCCCCTTCACTTCTAGTTTGCAAAGTCTTCTGCTCTAGTTCATGAAGAAAGGAGTGTTCATGGATGAAATGAGCCAAAATTATGAATTCTCTGAACAGACTCACCTTAAAAAGGGAGATAATGTCTTTGTGGAGAGTGCCAGCATAGTCTAAAATATGCAATTAAACTAATTTTCCTCTTGTTTAAACTGTGATAATAACTCCCCTCCACACCCCTTAAGTCAGTTTGCATCTTTAACATGGCATGAAAGAGAAAAGAATAAGTTATATAAGTGATGTAGCAAGCTGCTACCTACAAACATGGTGTCCTGTGTGAGGCTTCATCTGTTGCCTTGCCAAAGCAATTACCTGTCCCTCTATGATATTAAGGAAAGCACAGTTAGCACAGTGTTAGGGAATGCCTACAAAGGTGTCTTTCCATGTGCCCTTAGCAGCAGCAGGGCTGCTTAGTGAGGGTTAAACTTTTCTGTCCTGGTATGGTGTTTTCTGAAGCTGCTGCTCTATCTTAATCTTCTGTGCAAAATACGGTTTCTGTTTCCATTTGGTTAAAGTTGTGTAAGACAAATTCAGGAAAATAACCTGAGCCTGGCAAGACTAGAAATCCTAAATACAACAATTTTTCTTAAGGTTCAGGTTCTGGGAATACCAGACTGTTTCAGATTTACGCAGTGCACCACAAGGGAATCTGGGAAGGGCTGTGTTACTCCAGTGTATGTTTTGAGATGACAATGGATATGTGTGAGGGAGAAGGACAAGATCCAGAGGGGAAGGGTGTGAAAGGCTCTTGTTGAAAAGTGTCTTTGTGTGTATTAATATCAGTGTGGATAAAAGGAGAAGTAAAGATAACATTGATGGCAAAGAGTTTTGATCAATGTTTGCTGCCTGTGCAGAGTCTTCAAAAGACCCAGATAAGAGGGAGGACTTCTGCTGGGAAAGTCAGTGTAATAGGCAGAGTCTAAGGAGCACTGATGAATCAGGCTTCCCTTTATCCATACTTATCAGGAACATCTCCTTCCTATTCATGTTTCCTACAGTCTCTTTTGTTCTGCTCTGAATGAAAGCAATGCTACTGAGAAGGCAAAAATCAATTTCTGTGGGTGCAGAAGCCCTGGAAGTATGGACAGACCTATGAACCCACACACAGAGCAATTGCAGCTGTGCCTTTCCGGTGGCACATGCTTTCTCTGTTTCCATGGCTTTTGCAGAGGCTTCTCTGTAAACTACACAAAGCAGGTGCTGCGGGTTATCTCTGGGGCTAGGAGTTAGGAGGAGCCCCTTTGAACGCATAACCAGGAAGTCAGAACATGGTGCTGGAGGCCTCAGTGCCTTGGTTTGAAAAGGCAGGTGTTTGTTAAGGAAGGCAAGATCTTGCCTTGGAATGGAGAATGCAACTTCCATCCCTCTGAATTATTATAATTTCGAAATTAAGGGCTTTCAGGTAAAGATATGAGGAATAGGAATAACAGCTTTTTACT
>VZRO01007457.1:138-75502 GCA_013397915.1 Daphoenositta chrysoptera | reverse complement strand
GGAGCCCCGGGAGGTCTCGGCAGGCAGGGGGTGTGGTGGTGCAGGGCAGCGAAGCAGTGGCAGAGGAACGGCGGTGGTGTGGTCCGGCTCCCGGCGGGGCAGGGAAAGGCGGGCTTGGAATCCCTGGCTTTTCCGGCAGCAAGAGCGCAAAGCGATGAATTCCCTGCACCACGAGAGCAGCCACTCTCCAATGCTGGAAGAGTAAGTGAGTTAGGGGTCCTATCTACTGTCTTTTATTCAGTTCAAATCTCATGGCCTCTCACCTTGCACGATAAAATCCCAGGTAAAAGAGGGCAGCTGCCTGGACTTCTCCCTTTAGTCAGGTTTTTGTCTCTCTTAAGTATTCAGTAATTTGTGTCTTAGCAACACGTATGGAGAAAAATTCTTTAAGAGAAAAAGAAAAAAAACTGGAGAACCCCTTTTTTTAAAACCTCAACACTCAGTCAAAGACCTCACTCCAGACAATCCTGGCCTTCTCTGAGTTGCTGTGAATGAGGCAAAATCTGTTCCTTGGTGGGCTGATGTTTGACTCATCTCCATGACTCTTCCCTTCCAAGGGATACTCTCTTCTGTTAAGGTAAGATTAGACATTGTGGCTCAGTTCCATTGGTCAGAGTATTCTTTGGTCTGTCCTGAATCTGGTTGAATGAAGAGGCTGACTGTGGTATCTGATACTGATTTTTGATGTAGGGAGATGCAGATGCGCTGCAGAAACAGCGTAGTGATTTTATAGACACTTGGAGGCAAGTTGGATGGAAACTTCCAGGGATAACTAAGTCCAGTTATCCAGTTACAGTCAGGGAGTAAAATATCATGTTAATTCATAGAGATGTTAACTCATAATCCACTACACTGATGTACATGTAATGTTCTTATAATGACAGCCTGAGCCTTTAAACCTTATCAGACTTCTGGGCTTAGAAGATTAGACTGAAGCACACAACAGCTGAAGCTACTACATATGAAACAACACTGAAATACAAATTTGTTAATATTTGTTACGTCTGTCTCTTCATGTGGATATTTTGTCCCACATCACACAGTACAACATATCCAGGAGTAGGTGTTGTTTTCGTGAATATTTTGTTACATCTGCCCCTTTATGTGGGATATTTTGACCCACATCACACAGTACAACATATCCAGGAGGTTTTTCCTTGCTTTTCCCATCCTTCCCATTCCCCCTACCCCCATCTGGCTCCCCAGGGTTCAGTGTTGCCCCTGTGTCACTTTGGTTCTCATTGTTTTAGTTCAGCAGGTAGTTTGGGATATGTCAAACAGAAGAACACTCAACAAAGGAACAAACAACTGCTCTGTGCTTAGGGACATCTTCACCTTTCATCAAGCCTTGCAGAACTGCTCTGAGGCTGGAATGTGAAGTAGTTGCTGGCTCCTCTGGTGTCTGTTTTATTTTGTGTGAGATACAATCTGTGTCAAGGATCTTCCCCAGATTACCTGCGGAGGTTAATTTGCATGAGAACCACACTTGCAGCATCCTCCAGGCATAGGGTAGAAGACAGAGCAGTTGGATCTCTCAGGAGGTTCCTGTTGCCCTGTAGTTACAGAGCCAAGAACATAACTTCGCTTCCCAGTACAGCCATTCCCTCTCCGGAGCTCGCTGTTGGTTCAGCAGCGCAAAGCTGCGAGCGGCAGGGACTGGGAGCTGGTTTCCAATGGGCTTGGCAGATCCCCACAAACACCAGGTATCTGTCGAACTGAATTTGCCAGTTCCTCCAGCTGCCCTGGGGAGCTTGTAAGTTCCTTGAGCCTCATTCCTGCCCACATGGAAGTTAAAAGACGTGACTGCTCTGCCAGCAGGGCTGGTAAATTCCAAGAAGCCCAGATACTGGATTCACAGAAATTACAGCCCTGCTGACCACACTGGTCGAAGCAGAAATGTTTTGGAGTTTCATGAGCCTTAGCTGTTTCTCCATGTCATTTACAAGTTCCAATTGTGCATCTGCGTAAAGGGCTTTGGCACAGGCAGCCGGAGCTTTCTGTGGCTGCAGTTGCAGCCAGCACAGTGCACAAGCAGCTCTTGGAGCCCTTGCAGTGCTGATGGATTCTCAGCAGAGCTTCTAATCCTGGTGGTCTCTGGCCAGGGTGGTTTGTAGAGTGTCCCTCCTGTTGATTTAGCAACTTCAGGGATGGGATATAATCTAGCACATCACTAATGACCTTGTGCTTTTATTGGAGCCTAAAATTAATGATTCGAGGAGCTCATAAATTCTGCCTCTCACCTAGCAAGTTTGGAAACCTCTCTATAATATCTTGATGTGGAGGGGGATTGGAAGTAGAAAGGTCAAGTTATCAAATAATGAGAATGTGATTTTTGTGATTTTTCTACAGAGATGTTTAGATGACAACAGTTTCTAACTTCTGTTAGTGTTTTCCTCTGGTGAGAGACCAGACATGCTGTATTCAGATGGCAAAGAGGGGGATTTTTAGTTTTATAAAGTCAAGGTAAATTGGCTAAAACCATGTCTTACCCTCATGTTTTGTCTCTCAGAATTTACAAGTACCCTATCAACTCTAGGTATTGCATTGAGAAAGAAAAAATGCTCCAGTTTTCTTAAAATATCTGTTATTTGGAGAATTTGTTAGTAAAAAAAATATAAAAGTTCTGCACTTTTTTTATGGACAGCAGGCATTAAATTACAGCAGCCATTTGGACCAAAGGATTCTAAATAACCTTGATGTCTTTTCCCTTCATGTTCTGTAGACGCCGTTGAGGTAGAAACAACTAAGTGTGTAAAATGTACAAGTTGAATCTTGCCACCTCATTAAATTTGGGGCCTGGACTTTGCAACTTCAACATTCTTTCAGCATTGTTTTTTAGGGGTGTAGTTATAAATGTAAGTGTTCATCTGTAATACAAATTGATGAGAACTAATAGAATATGTGATATATATTTAAAAATAATATAGCTGCCACAATAGATTGGAAAATGGCAGGAAGAAAAAAGGAAGTTTGTATTTGTTATTTATATGGTCTATATACCAAATAAGCAGAGTAAGAAAAATTGATCCAGATGGGATATTACTTATATCTGTGTACATTATCACCTAAAACTGTGTCTGTGTCACCAGGAAAACAACAGTAATGGTGGAAAAGGAGATTTCTAGTTGGATCTGCATTTCCAGTGCCTTCCTTTGTGTTCCCTTTGCAAACACCAGCAGTTTTGTTCCGAGGGTATCTCAGTATGGTGGGGAGGTCGAAGAAGCTGATCAATCACAGAAAATATTCTGGAAATGCTTCCCTTGGTAGCTGACACATGGGTTGTTAATCATTCCCCTTTCCCTGAAAAAGGGAGCATGGCAATATATCTTTATGTCAGAGCAGTTTTCTGTGTCCAGGGTCTCTCTCTCTGGCTCTGCACATCACAGGAGTCATGCCAGTGTGGCGTCTTCCCGCCTGAAGTAACTCTTCCTTCAGGATGTTGTGGGCAGTTCCTCTTCTGGGTGGCTGCTCTGCACATTTTTTCCATTATATTAGTAGCAAAGTGAGCTGGCAGTTGTGAATCTTCTTGCACCCTGCCCCCCCTTGATTGGCAACACTTCCTCTCGTAATTAGGCAGCAAGAGGGCAGATTCTGCTGATTTGAAAGTTGGCCTTGATGTGTGTGACTCTAAAGTTAATTTTGTCAAAGCTATTGATGAATAAAACTTTCTTCGTGTTTTCCCTTTTTGATTAAAGTTAACTCCTACTTTACAACCTTATTATTCGCCTTATGAGTATCTCAAGTATAATGGTTGCAGCTGCTAAGAGAGTAATTAAACTTCAAAGTTTTGTTATTAAAGACTCAGCAAGGACACCCCAAAGCAGAAGAATTTGCAGTTAAGACTATACAAATCCATCCTTAATAAGTCCTTAGTGAGTAGGGATTATGTAGCACAGGAATAGCATTTTCTATGTGGAGGATCCCTGCAAAATCTGGACGTAATGAACTGCATGGAGTACAGTACACAGCTGAATGTTCCAGGATTATGATTCTGGGATTTTCTGTATTTCTTTTAATAGGCATGGCTTTGCCTTGAAGGGCGTAGCTGAAAATCATTTCAGATAAGCAGGACTCTGCAGTCCAGGATTTTGCCTTGACAGTCATCTGTAAAAAATGTTAGTTGATATTTCATTCCAAAATAATGAACAAAAGCCTTGATTCTGCTGTTAGATCTGGGTTTATGAATAATCAAAAAGTGCATTAACCTATGTGTGTGGGTGGCTAAAACTGCAGCGTGTGCCCCGAGCTGTTGCTCCATCAGGACTGTGGAGTCATCCAGAAGGGTGGACAGCTTTGTGCTCTTCCCTGTCTGTGCTGAGGAATGGGCCAAGTGGGAGGTGGATTAACCAAAACCAGGAGCCTGTGGACCTCCGTGCTCGTTACTCAGACCCTGCTGCCTGCAATGGGCATCTCTGGAGCACAGCTCTTTGGGTGTAACTGATTGCATGAGCCTGATGGAATAAATATGGCATCTAAACATTTCAAGCATGCAGTCAGGGGACAGCAGGGGCTGTCATTTAAAACATCCTTTACTTGCTTGAGATACTTGGGCCAAAATTCAGAGGATATGTAAAGTTATCTGGTGCAGAGACCTTCTGTACTATGAATATCTATCTATTTGCCATGTTGTTGTAGGGCTTGTCTTTGGGTCCCTAAAGGAGGAATTACAGATTCTCTCTTTTGGTACCATAACCTGTTTCACCACAGTCACCTAATTTTCTTTCCTTATTGCCAAGGCTTCCTCCCCTCACCAATGTTTTGTTGTTTCTTTGTTATTTCTCCCATTTCCAGCAGGAATGTGTGCTAAAATTTACATGATTTTTGGGAAGAATTACTGTTTTTCATATGTACAGTCAGTTAACAGATTTTCAACTAAGGTAAAGCTTGAAGGAACCCCTACTGAGCAGAGGTACAAAAAGAAGTGAATCTCCATTACTACATGTAGTGAAACTGTAGAACTCCTTGCCTCAGGCATTATGGATGCTGCAGCTTAGGTGGATTTGGGGGGATATTGGACAGGTTTGTGAAAAACCAATTCGTTAGGGATGCTAAATGCATGGAAACATATCACAGGGAGTCCATGAGCCACAAATTGTTGGAGAGCATTTAGGAAAATACCACTGAATTTACCTTGTACTTGCACCTTGTTTTAGTTACTGCCAGGTGAATTAGTCTGTTACCATTAAGATAAATTTTGTTGTAGGGAATGCCTGTCTCAGATAATTTTTTGTTTGTATAGAGATTCCTAGGAAATACCAGTCTGGTTTCTATTGCCTTCAAAAGCAGTGAGAGCAGAGGGGGAGATTAAACACCTTAGTATTTAATTAATGCCTTATCAAATGCTTCCTCTTTGTTCTCTCTTCATTCTTCTCCCAGGTCATCCTGTTGTATGTGAAGGTGGTGCTTTGTGGTTAAAATGCATCGTTTCATTTGCACAGTGATCTCTGGCAGAGGCTGAACCAGGGAGTGGGAGCAAGTAGTGGAAAGGTAGCTTTCCCTCTGGGATGACAAAGGAATCCCAGGGCAAGAACTAGAGAATACTGTCTTGGCAGTGAGAATAAGGGAAGTGAGGACAAATACAGTTAATGCCATTTTCTCGTGGCTGTCACTGCAGGCTGATTAAACAGTAGCTGAACTGGGATAGAAGTGTGAAAGGAGAGGAAAAAAATATGGAGGAGTAAATGGTCCCTTTTTTGCCTCTTTAGCTTCTTTCTGGTGAGGCTTCAGTGAGGGAGCTCCGAAGCTGGCCATGAGCATTCAGCAGGGAGGAGGGAAGCAAAGAAGTTATGGAAAAACCAAGTGTGAGGACCCCATCACCTTCTGAAACGCTCTGCCCTGACATTTCATTGTGAAATGTCATTTTCACGTGGTGTTTCCAACCACGCATCTTTCTGTTTATATTTCTTCCCATCTTTCTGCAAATCCTCCCTGGAGAATGCATGGACATTATAGGGGTTCTGAGAAGCTCAGTGGTTTGTTTTCCCTGCAAAGCTGTTCCCCTCCCTCCCTGAATCAGCTGCATTCCCACGGGAGGAGGCTTCCTTCCCCCCCGCTTCGCTGGGTAGATCTCTTTGGGCTGTGGCTGCTCTCAGCCTGATGTCGTGTGCTGCAGCAGCAGCCGTGGCTCTTCTCTGCTGCAGTAAGTGCTGCCTCCTGACACTGCCTCCCCTGGG
This sequence comes from Daphoenositta chrysoptera, assembly GCA_013397915.1. Classification (NCBI taxonomy): domain Eukaryota; kingdom Metazoa; phylum Chordata; class Aves; order Passeriformes; genus Daphoenositta; species Daphoenositta chrysoptera. Next base: position 69,329 of record VZRO01007457.1, on the reverse strand, counting down.
GGATCATTAGCAGGGTGGAGGCTCTTTACTTTCCTAGAAATAGGAAGAGAAGAAGAGCCTGAGAGATGGGAGGCCTAAACAATCTAGAATTAGATTACACTATGAACTCCATGACATCAGCTCCCTTCAGTCTTCCCACCCATTGGCTTTCTCACGGCATTTCTCCTTAGGCTGATCAGGATCTGAAGATACCCATAATAAAATGCTAATTCTTTCATAGTCCAAAGGGCCAGAGCTGCCAGCCCTGCTCCCCATGACTGAGAAGTCAGGAGTATGGAGAGCTGCACATTGAACTGCACAGCTAACTGCATACATCTAAGAGGCCAAAATTCAGAGCACTTCAGAACTGCTGTCAAGTCATGTAGCCACCGTCAAGTCTTGTAAGTGAAAATAAAACCTAAAAGGAGAAATAGGGTTTTTTTCATCTTTTCACTGCTAGTTCCTTTCTGCACCAGTTATTCCTCATACTTTGTGTGTGCTTGGTCTGTGGAACTATGCCATTCACTCATGAATGATGTGCTGGATGCATTTTTGGCAGTGGAAAAGGTCAAAATAAGTAAAGTAATAAATAAAAATATTTGGTGTATTTCCCCTTTAATACAACTGTTTAAAAGTGGCATGCAATAGCAGGGGGAAAAAAATTAGTGAAAGACCAGTGTTTCTAAGTCTTGGTAGCCTTGAATTCTTTTTCCCAGGAAGGAGAAAAAATGGGGCTAAGAAACCGCTTTGGTTTCCTTCGGAACCTTAGTGCCAGCTGGAGACAATGTGGATCTCCATGAGCAGGAATCCACGTTCTGTATGGATTTTGTAGGTCCCAGTTCCATGTGTGGAACCCATGTGTGGATTCTCCAGAGGGGCTGGAATGAGTTCAGTGTCACTGCATGAGCTGCAGTGCTGTGAAACTGGCACTTACCTTTCTGACTTTGCAGACAGAATCTGCTTACTCAGGCTCCTTGTCTCCCTCCTGGAATTCCTCTTGCCATGAGCCATGTTTCCTGCCTCTGGAAGGTGCTCCATGTCTCTGCACGTTCAGTGGCATCTCCAGACAGCTTTTGGGATATGCAAATTCCCCTCTCTGGGGAATGGTTCACTCTGAGGATTTAACCTGTAGACCTGTGCCAGCAGTTCTCATCTCCAAATACATGGATTGAGGATTTGAATAGGGATTTAACTTTCTACCAATGGAACATAATGAAACATGCCTTTGGTTAAAAAAATGCCGACTATTTGTGGGATGGAGATGAGTTCCAGATCCTCATTCTTATTCAAAGCTTGTGGCCAGACTCATCTCTCTGTTGAAGAAATGGGTAAAACTCGTGTGGAGACAGCCAGGAGGTTGCATTTAGTTTTTGAGCTTCCTGTTCTGAATAGGAATAATGAATAAAACAATGTCGGTTGACTCTGCTATGTCCTAATTATATTCCCAGACTTCCACTTGCCCCTCAGAGAGCTGTGGAGGTGATGTTCTGCAGGTGAGATTTGCCAGGTTGTCTTTTGCGGCAGTTGATAGCAGCAGGTTCTGTGATGCAGTTGATATCTTGCTGTATATCTTGCTGCTTCAGCTTCAAGATCACAAATTCATGTGGGCTGGGATGCTCAGAATGGAGGTACAAGACCTCCAACACATCCACAGATGTACTGGAGGGTCCAGGTGCTTTGTTCTGACCCAATTCTTAGCTGGGAAATTGTGGTATGAATAGAAACTGTGTTGGTGAGGGCTGTGCTCTGCAGGTGAGGCTCAGATTTCTTTTGGAGATACAAGAACCCAAAGAGCCATAAAGGTCTGTCAGATTAATATCCTGCACTTGCCCAGGTGTCACACCCCATTAAAATGGGATAGCTTTGTTCAGTCCCTGAGGGAATTGTTGGGTGTTAATGAGGGAGTTGTTGGGTGTTAATGTTACATGCTGCCCTTCGCTGTGCTCCAGTTCCATGTGGCTTCTGCTCCATCAGCAAAGGGTTCCTCTCTGCTTTTTCATTTGTCTCATAGAAACATACATACAAATCCATGAGTGTATTTTTTGTGCATATACCATAATAATGCAAAGCAGACTGTAAATAATTTTGTAATACTTTGAAATAATTTCAATAATTTGAAAATTATTATTCAACAATTATTGAATAATAATTTTCAAATCCTTTGGACAGAAGTGACTCTTGCCATTATCACTGTTTTTTAGGTATATCTTGTAAGTCTTGTACGAAGAGAAGACGTTGAAGTAACTGCCTGAGGCAAGGACACAACTCTTTTCCTTCCATTTTTTTTTCTCCCAATCTGGTTCTAATTGCAGCACCGTAGTCTGTGAGGGAGTGAGGTGTCCCACTGAACAGCAGCAGTACCTTTAGATGTCCCCCTCAAGGTAAGGCTGTGTTTTTGTTAGGAGAGCTGTTAAGGCTTTGGTCGGATGACATTTAGCTCCTGTGTCACCATCACAATATTGCAGCTGTTCCTGATAGGAACTCCTGGATGCTTGTTTAGATGCTGAAGGCAATGCATTAGGAACTGATGGTGAGTGATTATTATCCAATCAGTTCCTGATGCAGTATCTGCGACATCAAAAACTCTGCAGTGGTTTTGATTACCATTTTTTAATTTTAAACTTCAAATGTTGAGGCTCAACAAGGTCAGTATACTAGGAAGAAAAAAACCCATCTTAATTGCACCACTCATTTTTTAAAGGAAATTTTTACCTTTTATCTAAGAAATACTAAGAATAAATATTACCAAGAATCACTCTAAGTAGCACTACTGGAGAGCATTATACATCTTGTGCAAGTTTTACTTTTTAATTATTCAAACCTGATGTTTGTTGGTTGAATAGTTGAACACAAATTAGTCAGCAAGTGTGTTCTGCTTCTCAAAAGGGCAGGAAATGATGTAGGCCTGCAGGAGGGCGAGTCTGCAAATTCACTGTGTGTGAGTTGTGAAATTCAGGAGAAACTCTAACCCTGTGCCAGCGTGGGTGGGCTTTCTGTATGAAGCACTTTGGCAGTGAGAACTACAGACCTAATGTTACTGTTCTATTTCTCACACTTGTGCTGGATCTAGAGAAAATACTACATTGGAAAGGAATAATCTGGTTCCAGACCAGAGTCTTGATATCCTTCTCTGTCCTCTGGGTGGGTGTGTGCCAGGGATGTTTGTCCATTTGGTGTAGGTCTGGATGTACTGAGAGCAATTTGCACACCCTGCATAAGCAGCAAATGGTCATCACAGCCCTCAGACATCAGGATTTCTGCTTTGCCCACTTCTGTTTGAAAGTCAATGATTTTGGAGACAGATGGGTTTTGTATTTCTGGCTCAGGCCTAAAAAGAAATAATCTGAAGTGTGTCTGACTGACTGATACAATGAAGCTGCTCTTCCCACAGTGATGCCCTGGTTGTATTTAACTGGTAACTTGTTTTGTTACTGCTTTCATGGGGCAGGTGGTCTATCCTAAAATACTCTGCAGCCTGTGTCCTACAGATATTTTCATTAACCTCAACTTTGGGTATGGAAGACAGATGTTTACAGTGGACAGGGGAGTGTCAGGTGATGTGTGGTGGCTACTGAGAATGATAACCAGATCCATGTAAATGTCCTGCTCAAGCTACACTTTTACATCAGGAGTGCTTCTGTTAGCAGTTCCTGAGGCAGCAATGGTGTCCCTTCACCAGGGCTGTTTCAGACAGGGAATTTTATCTCAGAAAATTTTCTCCTAAAACTCTGCAGGACTAAAAAGAACTCAGGTCATACCTGATCTTATTGAGCACCAACTTCTGTACATCAGTGTGAGCCATCTTTTAGCAGGTTCCTTTGATCCCTAGTGTAAAACAGGATGGTTTTTTTTTGGCAGGCTACAGATGCTCCCTAGAATCTCACAAATAAATAAAACTTAGGCATGTATCTTTAAGGATTGGCCATCTGGAACTTCCAGCCACAAAACTGTGGTGTAATAAATATAACAATTTTATGTGCTCTGGCTATATATAGTATTTCTTTCTGCTATGTATCCATAGGCTGACTAAAGTAATCTAATGTTAATGGAATCTTGTATTGATTTCTGCATCTTTGGATTGTTCCTCTTGAGCAGGGAAACTTCAACTATAGAAAAGTTACAAGAATCCTGACTGGTTTGAGTTGGGACATTGCCAAGGTCATAAACATGGGAAAAATGGATTGCAATTGTTTTGGGCAATAGAAAACTCAGCGTAGAGGGTGGTTGTGGTGGAACAACAGCCTTTGAGCTTGTGAAAACTCTGGACACAAAACTTTAAAAAGATACTTTGTGTCCCTTTAAAAAATTTGCAGATGCAGAGCATTAAACACAGAAAAGTCATTATCAACCATACAGTTCAGGGCTAGACCAGTGGCGTCAGGAGGTATTTTGACAAGTAACAGTTTCAGGGTTGTTGAACTGCGATGTGAATTCAGAAAAAGTTGTGAACACAGTTAATGAAGAGATTGTTCTGCTGCTGCAGAATGCTGCACCAGGGAAGCTGGGAAAGGCAGGAGGTAGCAAGGCAAAGCCTGGAGGTCATTGTATGGTCTGGATAAGGCCATGAAGTTCATCCCGTGTGCGTGGCGTGTTTGGGTTTTGTGCACTGCAGAAGTGTCTCTTGGGTCTGTAATTAAGGTGCCACGCAGGTCTGCTAATCCATTAGAACAAAGAAATTGCTGTGTTTAGCATAATCCCAGCTACAACTGTGAGAGAGTTATTAACTGCTCACAGTTGCCAGCTGAGATTAAGCCAACTCACAGCCATCCAGGTTAGGCCTGCAAGTGGGTTCATGTCAGCTAAGTTTCTTCCCTGAATGTCCTACACAGGAAAAAATGGCATAATTCCACAGACAACACCTGGTGCTGTGAATAACTGTCATTAAAACATTTAGGTTCTCCATGCATCTTCTCTGAGAGAACTATTATTAAGCAACTTGCTGAATAAACCTGGTTTATTTGGTGATCTTTGGCATGTTCCAGTCTGGGTGTAAACTGATAAAGCAGACTTGTTCTTTCTGGTTCAGCTTATTTGGCTCCTCTTGTATACTAAGGAATACAATAAAATACACATTCAAGGGAGCGCTCTGATTTTTGAACAAAGAACATTTATGTAAAACACCTAAAAATCATGTGCCTGTTTCTTCAGCTCCTTCACCTACCTCCTTTACTGCTTCTGGAAGTCTGCTGAGCAGTGCCCTCAAGCCAGGGTAGCACACCTGGGTAGGGAGCTCTGACCAAACCCTGCTTTCCTGTTGGGCAGTAAATCCCATATGTTTAGGGATAAAGTGCCAGAACTGCAAACAAGAAAAGAATCAAAAAAGTTGGAGGTACTGGAGACATTTGGTAAAATTAGAAGAAAAGCAGGTATTGAGAGACGGTTGTGGAGAAAAGCCATACGAAAGTTTTCTGGAGGATGAAATAAAACATCGAGGTGTTTCCTAGAGCTCTTTACCTGCAGGACATGATAACAAGACCCTTCCCTGTGTGTTTCATCATGGTTTGCTGCAACAGCAGCACACTGAAGCCAGGATAAGCAACTGTTCCTTCCCTGCAGGAAGCCTCTGGCTGCTGGAGGGGCAGCTGTGGACCCACAGGCAATTCCAGGGAAATCCTTGCCCTGCCTGAGCCCTGCAGCAAACAACAGGGCGTGTGCTTGGACCAGGGGTTTTGTGCAAGGTCGAGCTGCCTTCCTTACCTTGCCCACTAAAGCCATGAGGCCACAGAGCACAGCCTGGACCACCACTGATGGGGAGCTGTTGGGTATTCTCTGGGATAAATTCCCCGCAGCCTTGGAGTGTACTGGCAGGGGAGCCACTCGGAAAATCCTCAGGAACACCAAGCTTCTGCTGGAACAAACCAGAGGCAGGCCTGGCAGGTGGTCTGATTATGTTTGCTCAGCCAGTTCCACAGTATTTGCCAGACAAAAGAAGGCATTAGGTGGTACAGAAAGTCCCAAACAAAGCTCCAGATGAACACAGACATGACCAGACTTTCTCATCTGTTGCAGATCTGGAAAGGTGGAGGGAAAGGAGAAGGCACAAGGAGCAGGAGACGCATCGTTTCTGTTGGTTCTTGTGTGGCAGGCTACTCAACACTGCACCGGGGAGAATTCTGATTTCTCTGCTTCTTTTGTAGTGCTTCAATTGTTTTCCATTGGTGACAAAAGTGTCACAACTGTGTCGGTCAATTCCTGTAGCTGCTCTTCTTGTTCAGTGTTTTTTGGCCAGTGTCCTTTCCTTGCTGCCATTCCTGTGTGCAGTGCTGGCTATCTAGAAAATACCATTTTTCACAGCACTGAAAGCGGAGTCAGTTTGCTGTGGGTGGAAGATGGCCCTTAGATTGGGATTTTTTCAAATTTAGGCCTCCAGATGTATGATTGTGGAACTTCGGTGAAAGCAAAGGCTTCAAAGGATTAGGAAGAGACCATTTCTAGACGGGAGTTTAGACAAGCCCTACAGCAACATGGCAAATAAATAGATTTTCATAGTACAGAAGGTCGCTGCACAGGTTAGATGTTTTTCCAAGGATAAATATCCATTTTGCCTCATAGCTCCCCTATGAGTGAGAAGGTGCTCCAAGTTCCTGGAAGGTTGGACTATCCCTTCTCTTCTCTCTGGTGCATAAAAGCTTTATGGTAAAAGAGTGTTAATCTTCCTCTAACACATGTAATCCTGTAATTTAAATTCTATCTCATGCTGCAAAGGCACAGAAGGGACAGAACAATTACACCCAGGCAACCTCAGCCCTGGCACTTCAATTTTTCATTGCGTGACTTCAGCTGTTCAGCCTTGATGATCTCATGGTACAGCTTTTCTCTTTTTTAAAATTTTATTTTACATGGGCGTAATAAGATTATGGAATAAGACCAATAATAATAAGACCAATTCAAAGAGAATTTAGAACTTCCAGCTCAAAGATCAAATTGTGAATCTTCAATTTTTTTTTGTATTGTAATTTGCAGTGAAAATGTTTACTGGAAAGTTCAGACACAATGAAGGCTTGGTTACATTTGGAGTTGAATAAACAGAAGGTGGTGCTTCCACTCTACATGTTGCTAAAAGTAAAGAATCAGACTTTTTTTTACAAAGAAGTCAGTAATTAAGAGATAATCAATGTTTGAACCCTGGGCAGCTCACCAGGAAAAGAGATCTCCATTCACTGGTGACTTGCTGCAGCTGCAGATTTGTGTTACCAGTTTGCACACTCTCCTTACTGGTGGAAAATGTTTAAGAATTTTCTTTCTCTTCTGCAAAAAGGAGGGTTTTTTAATCTGTGCTATTTAACTTTCCACTATTGCAGCGTGATGGGTTCCAACTAGTTCCCTAGCTTTAGTGCTAATTTGTATGTCTTGTTTAAAAAGATTTGCTCGTAAATAGGGAGGTGGAAAGAAGTCATTAGAGGAAGGATGAAAGGCTTCTGGAATAATCCCATGGAAGATAATGCAAAAACTTGTCTTGATTTCACTGAGGCAGGATTTTATCCAGCAAATAATAAGTGCACATTATTGTCATTGGTGTAATTACTACAGTTTTATTATGAAATCTTGAAACTTGCCAAAAAAGTTGTTTTTCTCTTACTTTCTCTTATTTTGGTTAATGCAATGGCAGCATTCTGAAGGTGGAGGTGTGAAAGGTAATTCAGGCAGGATGACAAGAGAAGAAGTATTTAAAATGATGTCAGAAACTTAAAGCATACAAGATGAACCAAAAGAGCCTCTTAACCAGAACAGTCATAAGAAGAAAATCACATAAAATAATCAAGGGATTAAAATTTGAGATTAGCCTGTAGTGATTCTAGCATTGATTTGAGTCAGTGCTTGGAAGGAAGCTTTTCTTTCTTTCTCAGGGCTGGATTTGCCAGCTTCTTTTTGGGGCACTTTTTATCAATCTAAATGGAAGGACAGGTTCCATCTTATTCATCAACAGCATTTTGGGAAATGTGTGGCACTCTGTTGATTTTGTATTAATTTGCAGGGGTTGGGCTGGCTAAATACTTGAAGGGGGATTTAAAATGTTTGAGTGGAATAGTCAGATAAATTTTTAAAAATTGTACAAGATAACTGATGTTTTTATTGCACAGCATTTTTGACTTATTAAAGCAATGAAGACTTAGCAGACAAGAACAAGTTGCCTCCATAAAAACAAGGATAAATTGTAAGGGTCTGATTGGGAACAATGCATTTGTTTCAACTTCAATTTTGCCTCCAGTCCAGAACTAATACATAAAGCTTATGTTGAAACAATCCTGGTATTGAAATGAGTGGGGCTTTGCCATTGTTTGCAGTTATTCTGGGATGTCACCACAGGTTTTATTTGCAGATGCTGACAAGTCAATTGTACCCACATGCACAATTATCAGCCATAATCATGGTATTGCAAATGCTTGCCCTCATCATTTATCAATTAACACTTGTTTGAGAAGAACAGATTAAATTCATAGCCTTATTTCAGTCTTCATGTACATTCCAATCTAGAATAAAGGTGATAACTCTTCTGGAAGAATAGTGGTTTGCTGGCAAGTGCTGGGAACTGGGAAACTGGGAACGTAGCAAGGGTGTGCAGACTAAGGATATATTTCTTGTGAACAGGGAGAACAGAGGAGATGTAAAATGAGGAAGTAATAAAAAAGTGTGGAAATAACTGATCCTTTACAGTAAGGGGTGGAGCACAGCTGCTGGATTTTGTGGAGTTTTGTAATGAGAGCCCAAACTCTTCCAAGAGCTCTGTTGTTGCTCTTGTCTGTTGTTGTACCCAAGTAGAATTAAGTTTCTGTGCCTCCCCCTGGAATAACGCTCCTGCACTGGAAAACACCCACGTCTTCTCCACTGCTCCCTTCCCCTGCAGCTGCTGACAAAGCAGCAACCCTGAGGAACAGGCAGCTTGGCTTCCCCGGTGCCCACAGGAGCTGAGACACAGCCCGAGTGGTAGCTTTTCATCCCAGGAGGATATTTGACTTCTCAGCAGGAAGCAAGTGGGTATGAGGGCTCTTCAAATGGACAAGTGTTGTCTGAGAGTCCTCCAGCAGAGAATTAACTGAGAAGATTGAGGTCTTTCACTTGCAGCTTGATAAAATCGTAATCCTGCTTCCTCTGTCTTCTTGCACAAAAAGCTCAGCATCCCCATTGATGAACTTCAAGCCAAATTGTCCTTCTAGCCAGAATTTATGTAAGTGTTGTTCAGGTGGAGTGAGTTTTCTGGAGTGTGTAGGCACAGGTTCTGGTGCAGTGATGGAGGCTCAAATGGGAGTGCATTTCTGAGCAGATCAATGCCTGGATGTTTCAGGAACAAACATCTTCCTGAGCCCTGATAAATATTTCTCCTATTCACTTATTTAATGTCATTGAAGCAGGATGAGCTAAAACTTCACGAATATCAGTTCTAGGAACATTTTTAATGACAAAAAGAAAAGATACTCTATTCTTTACATGAAGGACTGCATTTCTGGGTATTCTCTTCTTTCAAAGTGACTTATTCTTGCTTCCACCAGAGCTTGATATGAGAATGTTAATCAGACAAACAGCTCTTCAAAGCACCATCACTTTAAAAAAGCTGAACTCATCCAGCACTGCATGAACTGAACAGCCATAAAACCCAGTTGTGATTCAGCTCAGTTAACAGTAGGTGTAGCCTAGTAATGGAATATTAAGCCCTCATAGTTGAAAAATAGTCTATAATAACTTTGTCCTTTAGTATTTTTCCAGTGTCCAGTTGGTTAATTTATGTGGGTTTTATGCTTTTTTTTCCAATTTTTGACTCATGAAAATTATCAAGTAAAAAGCTTGCAGTCAGCTCCTTGCTACTTAGGCAATTTGGATGTAATTCAGCTCAACTCAGCAGAGGTGCAGAGGCTGAAGAAGTGTATAGTTTATAATTACTGTGCATGAAGATGCCAGATTGTAGAATCTCTACAGGTAATTGTGAGATTGCTATAAAGACATCACACTTGCCTGCAGAGATTTCCCAGTCTGCGACTTCTATCCAGGTTGAAGAAGAGAGAGAAATGTTTCCTTTCTGCTGTTCCGTGTAATATTTTAAATTGAATTTTGAGCAAGATATTGAAGAAGGTTCTGTTGTTGAAAGATCAGCTATAACTCAAGAAAACTAGATAATAATAATATTGATAATTTCAATGTTATTTGGATCTGACACTCTGCATTACCAGTGGAACCCTGGCCTCCAAAAACTGCATTTTGGATGCCTCACAGTTAGCTGGGACTGAGAACGGCACCTTTCCTCTAAATTTCTGTGATCAGGAACTTCTTGTCCTTTATTCTACTACTTCTGTTTGGTCTCTACTGGAACAACCGTAATTTTCCCCTTCTCAACACACACTCTATTTTTAGTCAAGTGGCAATGATTTATTTTCTATAACCTCTTCTCTCTGTCCCTTTTTTTTTGTCTAATTGTTGTTCTAATTGGTGTTGGGAAAGAAAGGAGAGAAAATTCGAGTGTCCTCCAGCTGCCATCACTATCCCTTTGGCTGCAGCCACGAGGAGTTTTTCTGGTATAAATCTCTCTCCTTCAGTCCATGTAATTCTCACCTCGTTTATGACTCTCCTGCTTGTTATGTCTTGTTGTGCATTTTTACATTTAAATTGGGCATTCTTTGAGGCACAAATTATGAATAGACTTGTACTGTGCAGGGGTTTAAAAAAGGGCAAGAAATACAAATTAAGGAGAACTGTGGAGTTTCTAACTTTCTGCTAATTCCGAACAGTAAGCACAGGAAATAAAAAAGGGAAAAAATACCCTACTTTAACCTACGTTAATACTCTTTTTGTGAGCAGCAAAGAAGGCCATAAAAGCCTCAGATTAATTTACTCAGTTCTGGTGCAGAGCTTGCATTGTAAGAGATTTGTTTTTGCCAACGCTAAGTGATCCAAAGAATCTGAAGGATGAGGAACAGATCTTTAGTGTCTTTTGCTGTGAAAAATCTTTAATGTGCTTTAGAAGGAGACTAAAGACCACTATTTGTTTCCCTTTGTCTTTTGGAAGTGAAAGGATGTTTAGTAGCAAATTCTTGAAAAATCCATGCAAAAAAAGGTCTCCCTGAGATGTGACTCACAGTGACTGCTTGTACAGTATAAATAAATGAGAAACAGCTTGTGTCCTTGCTAAGCAGATTATCAGGAGAGGTTGAAAAGGTTCTTTCTAGAGAACAACTCATTCTCATCATTTTTTGTAATGCTCATGGAGCACTAGGGAAGGGGAAATGAACACCCAGAGCCACATTTTCCCCTCACCACACCCTGAAGCACCAGAGGAATCTGCTTGTATTTAGGAGAAAGAAATTTAGGGTATGGAACATCTCAGTTTCACTGCGACTTTTGTGTTCATTGTGCTCAGCCCATCAGTCACTTTGTCCTGCCCGTGCTGGGAAGGAACTGCACCATTAATGGAGTTGTATTGCACCTTCTGCATGGTTCCTTTCAGCACAGCAGCACCTCCCTGCAGCCTTTAACACAGCAGGTAATAATCCTTGTTGAGTGAGCAAATAGATAAATGTATGAGGGAAAAACTTTCCTAAATACAGAAGGAAACTTTGCTGCTGCTGCTGTTACTGAGAGCTCTGCCCTGGCTGCCTGGAATTGAGGATTGTTCGACTCTCCCTGTTTCAAACAATCAGGCAAAATGTAAAGAACACCCTTGTTAAATGATGCACTCAGTTCTGCAAATTAATGAGCGTAGTCAGCCAAATTCCGTGTTCAAAGGAATGAAAATTTGCTCTGCAAACTCTGATGCTGTGTTTCCAGACAATGAAATTAACAATTGTGTGCCTCTAGAAAACCCTGTAATGAGTGAGAGACCAATCTGTTGCTGCATCCTTTTGATGTAAGAAACAAAAAATGGGCTGAGTGTGCTGATTCACTTCTAAGCACAAAGAGTAACTCCATCCTCAGGCTCTGAAACTTCCCGAGTTTCTAACTAATTTTTTATAGTTAATTACTCATGTTAATATTTGCCACTTGTGACTTGAGGGGATGTTGCATTAGAAAAATCACCATCCTAAAAGTGCACAAGGCCATACATTTGTGTGTATTTAACCAGAAGATGCTTTTGGTATCTTTCCCGTTCGTATATTTTGGTTTATGTTGTTCTTCTGTCATTTCAGTCTGCTGTACCTCTAGCAGCGAGGAAAATAAAACTTCCACAGGGCTTCTCTGGTGCCCTGACTGTTATTTCCCAATGATCTACAACAATGGTTATTCAGTAACAGCTGGGCCGTGTCTTCTTTAGACAAAGCCACTGTGGGGCTGAAACCTCCCATTGCTGGAGCATAACTGTTTCCCTGGAAACGGTTAACTAGCACGTGTTTTATTGTTTCCAACTGCTTTCCTGGGGTATTTGCAGGTGGTAGAAGATGCTTTCTTAAAGAGGGGTCATAACCTCATGAACTTTCAGATGTCGCAACAAATTGGGGGACAAAAACATTTTTTTTTCTTTCAAATGGATTAAGTAAATCTTATTATCCAGCCTTTGCGAGGGAGACGTAACTCGCAGTTTGATTTTTAGCATTATATCCAGATGCTGATACAAGCATTTCCACAGTCAAAATTGTGTTTTGGGAATGGGAATCAAAACCGTATTCCAACAAGATTTCAAATAAACCCAGTGAGAACATGCAGGCATTAAGATTGCTGTGACTTCCTTTTGTCCTGGGTTTATGTCAGCTGTGGTTTCTTTGCCTGTATGTATTTCTGGTGAATTTGATGTTTCAGGGATTTATCTTAAAAATGCGTTTGGATCTACCAGAATTTTTAGGTTGATACATCTCAGGATTAATACAAAATTATCTGTGAATATGGAAAGGATGAAAAAATAACTTGCTTGGTATTTTAAGTTGAAAAATATGAAAGTATATACCTACAATGCAGACACACACGCATTTGAATGTGTATCAGTAAGTAGGGAAGCAGAGTTTTGTCAGTAGGAATTACGTCTTCATTTTTTCCTATACCAAAATTAAATGTGCCTTACAAATGTATGTATTGAATTTATAAAAAAACCCATTTTTCTGTGGTACCCAGGTATGTTTGAGTTAGAGTGGTTTGCTAAGAGGAGACAGTCCCAGGACAAAAGAGGGACGAGTAACATGTGACACAGAGTGAAAAAGTGGTTAGATTTTAATAAGTTCAGCAAAATCTATTCCTAATCGAGTGGGATGAAGAGAGAGCTCCCTCTCCTGTCTGTTTGATAAAATTTATAGTGGCTATTTGTGTGTTTACTTTGAGGTATAAATAAAGATAACGTTTCAGTGGCATGCTGGGAAGCTTGTAATAAAAGGCTTCATCTCACTGGAAAGAGTGAGCAGGCGGTTAAATCCGATCTGTCCTTTTTTTTGAGACATTCTGAAGCTTTTCTGTTGCACTGGTAGTGTGAAGTCTGAGGTACTGGCTGCGTAACCTGATTTTATAGTGTGCTCTGAACTAGACACAAAACAAAGTTCCCCAAGCTTGGACGAGAAACTGTCCCAATTTTCCGGAAATTAACTCTCAGCCCAGTGGCAGTTTCAAGCCCTCAGGGTAATATTGTTAATAATTAATTTTTTATTTTTTGTTATCTGGAGAACAATACAAATATTCAGAGCCTTCCTTCATGGAATTTGTTTAATGGCACATTTTTGAGATAGAGTTTTCTCAAAGGTACAGCCATGGTAGGTGTTCCTGGGCTGGCCCATCTGCTGCCTTTGTTACAGAGCACATACCTCATTTGTAGCTTAGATACCCCTGGGCCTGAGCTGTATCCCAGGCAGATGTGGAGAGAGTGAGGACAAAGTTTCTGCTGCTCACAGCTGAGCTTTTCCCAAAGATTTGCAAAAGATCCAAGCAGTGAAGAATTAAAGGCTACTGGTGACCAAGTTGTGCCATCAGAAGAAAGCAAGTAAATCCTGTCATGGCTGGAATGCACCTGTGAATATGACCATACATTTCCTAAGACTGATTTTTACAGTTTGTAAAGTTTTTTCCTGAGAAACCAGGGCATTCCTGTATAGATCAGCGACCAGCGGTGACTTGGTTGGAAGCTTGTTTTAGATGGAAAATTAATGCAGGTACTCTCCTGTTTCTATCCATGAAAGTGCTTTGCTTCTCTTCCCTCTGTTCCACATCCCATCAGTACTCCAGCTCCTGGTTTCTATATGGGCTGCTCAGTCCTTTTGGTAGCCATCCATGACAGCAAGGATCACTCCTCACTAACCCATGGATGCATTCAGGGGTTAAACTCAAAGGTGAGGCTGGTAAGTGACCACAGGACTGGACAATGTGTCCCTGTCCTGAGCCCTGACTGGCAAAGTCCCTCTTTGGAACCTGCCTTGGAACAGCAGAAAGCGCAGGAAAACAGCTCCTGGGCCAGAGCACAAAGCAATTTGGCGCAGCCCAAGGGATTTTTAGGCAGCACCTGGAGGAGGAGACTTTGCTGGGAGCTGTGGGGAGCTCAGTTCCTGGCTGCACTGAGCCCAGGGGACAAGACAATTGTCTGTTCCCTGAAATGGCTGTGGGTCCTTAGGTTTGTGTTGAACAAAGGTGTGGGAATGACACCTTCTGCAGGGACACATCCTGTGTGCCCTGGCGTGGTGGGTGAGAACATTGCTCATTTTTCACATATGTTTCAGAACTATATTGCATGGTGGCTTCCTTCACTTGGGCTCATGACTGAGTGCATGAAAACGAAATCAAACTCAGTTTTTGGACAGATCCATTTCCTGTCATGATCTCTACGTGACTGGAGAATGGAAACTGAGCTGAGGCAAGAAAAGGAGGGAGAAAAGCAACAGGTTGTACACTCACCCTATTCCCCCTCTCTTTCTTGAAGGGGAACAGCCTTAAATAAATTAGCACTTTAAAAAATTAGCCACATTTCAGGCCAGAAATTGAGAGAAGAATGAAAGAATTACCCTCATTGTTCATTGCCTTACTCAAAGCAAGTTTTTAATCTCCAAACCAGGTAAAAACTTTCTGACACACAGCCTGCCTTCTGCATGCCCTGAGCTATATTCTTCAGGAGCATCACACTGGTTATGGCTTTTCCTTGAGATCGATGTGACATCAAATAATAAGTAATTATAATAAAGTTTTTGCCCACATCCTTGTTCTGCTGGACGTTTTCTGGCAGCAGAGTAACCCAAACTAATCATCTGCGTGCAGTCACCCCGCTCTGCTTCACTGCAAACCAGCACTGATTCCTCCCCCTGCCCTTCTTAGTACCAAACTAGTTTTAAGTCTGTTATAAAGCAATTTTGGTTCCAGACACAGCAATGAACACACATTGAATTAATTATATTCTGTGAACTTCAGAACTCAGATAAGTAATTTCATTTTTCATAGTTCTGAACAAAGAGCAAATGAGGCAATGACAGAGGCTTGAATGTTGGCAATAATAAGATTGTATTTTGCTGTATAATTACTCTCTCATTAATTCTAACTGTTGAAGAGCAGCTGCTGACTGTTGGTACCAATTTACTTTATGACTAAACCAATGGTCTTGTTCAACAAATGAATTGACATTATTTTCAGGAAGAAAGCATTAGGAATATTTACGGAGCTATAGCAGTGACTAATAAACCGGAGTTATTTATCAGCTCCCCCCAGCCCGAATTAAAAAGTCCAGACTTACCAGAAAACACGGCTACAAGCTGTTCACCTTTCAGCTGTGTTTCTGCAGATTCCAGTACTGCTTTCAGCCTGCTCACTAACATTTGCAGTCACTTCAGACACCCTGTGCTGGGATAGATGCTGCCTGATGTGAGCTTGAAATCACTTGAAAAGAAAAGCCTGGTAAGCGCTGCCTTACGCCCAGACCTTTCTGCCTTGCTCCCAGTTTGCCACAATCACTTTGCTAAAGCGATTCCTCAGGCTGGGGCAGTAATCTAAGAGCAGATTAATTTGTCACTGACTGCAAAAGGAGGCGAGTGGAGAGGAAGAGTTCTCTCCCTGCTCTCAAATCCCTGCTGAGGTCCCCAAACCGTGGCGCTGACACCGGCACGGGGGCACAGCTTCCTCGAGTCAGGCCTACTGTGCCGCCGGCTGCTCCGGCCATGGCAGCTCCCAGCTTGTTTCTCAAACAGAGAAACATCTGCTCCTCCAAAAGGTTCGGAAGCACCGGAGAGATAGCTGAGAATTGCAAGGAAAATACAAGTTTTCTATAGGAAACAGCCTGGCAGTCCACACTTTGTTATTCACTTGATAAGCAGAGTCTTTTTGACAGTCCTAACCTTCTAAACTATAGGTCCTGCTGAGCCCAGCATGAGTCAAACGCTGGGTACCATCTGTCAGAGCTTTAGTGAGGTTTTTTTCCCCCCTCTCTCCTCTTTTGCTACAATCTGCTATGAGGGGTGCGAAATAGAAGTTGCTTTCCTACCCTTAAATGAGAAAGTAGGGAAATTCAATCAGAAGCATTAAAGAAATCCTGCTGTTTGCAAAAAACTCGGGAGGTACTGGGCGGGAGAACAGATTATTCTGTGTTCCTAAAGATTTTAAAAACAAGTATATAACATATATAATATATGCCTTGGGAAGTGGGGAGAAAATCTGAACCCCCAAACCAAGCAGATGCTTTTGAAAAATAAGTTTATGTGAACTGTGGTATTAACAGGAGTTTGGAAATGATGCACAGTTCAGAGGTTTCAGCTGTTTTCCTAAAGGAACACTCTGAAAAGATATTCCAAATTTCCCATTGATAGACATTTAATAAGAGGAGCTGGCAGAGAAGAAATGCCCCCCTGCTGCACTGCAAAAGAATTACCAAAGGGACATTTTTATGTCTCATTAGTTTATATTCAGCCCTAAATTAGCACCTGTTCTGAACTCTGTCAAAGTTTTCTGGGACTTTAGAGACAAATGAGTATTTCTCTTTAACGTGTGCCTAACAGTTCACCAAAACAGAGGGGTTTGGGGGTTGTTGCAGACACAGGTGGAAATGAGAATATAACAAAAGCAGCGTTCTGATTTTCCAGGGGTGAGGGCTGTGTGAGAAGATGTATCTGCAGTCACCTGTACTGCTCTGCAAGGTGCAGCCAGGTTTTGCCTTCTCCTGCCTGCACAAGTGGCTATTTGAGAAGCAAATTCCCAAGAACCACAGCAGTTGCTAATACTTGAAAGAAAGAAGTGGAAAATTCTTTCAAGTCATGTATTTTTGTTGTGCACCAGCCTGTGTTTTATAGGGTAGTGTGGGACTGAAGTTGTTTTGTGTTAGACCCTGCAGTGTCAGCAGTGTTAGCTCCACACCAGTGACACAGCCCTGTGAGTCACAGCCACTCCTGGGGGCACGTTTAGTGCCTTTCTTGTCTTTTCTCCCTCAACTTTATAAACCGAAGGAAATGTTTAGCCTTCAAGACTGGATTTGTGACTCTGCCTGGACATTTGTGTCAGCAGGACTCAGTCTTCACTTGAAATGATTGTAATGAACCACAGAAATGAAGAGTATAATTGTACATGAAGTTTTGTTTGAGGTCTGAATTTTAGAAAGCAGAAACTCTCAACTATCTTTACCAACATGCTTAAGTCTCTTTTTACTGTATCATTTTCTACCTCTGCCGAATTGCATTACATCATTTCAATTCGTGTTAATTTAGCAGAAGAGATCTGTGGCTAACTGTGAGCACAGATAGAAAAAGTTCCAATGCAATTTTATTGTTTCTTTAGTCACAGCAATTCTATATTGCCATTATGAAAGGTCAGCAGCGTGATTTTAATGAGCAATTCTGGTCTCCTTGCAATTTTATACTGATGCAATTTTATACTGATGCAATTTTGCTAATACATGCAAGCACTTTTGCGGGTGACACAGGTGGGGAAGGGATCAATGAGATTCAGATTGGTGTTTGCTTTGCCTCTTGTGAGCAGGGGTGTTAAAATGTACAATTTGGGCACAAGCAGGTGGTTACAAAAGTTGTGGTGTGTGGCAGAAGCAGTTTAAGCGAAGAAGTGGCTTTACAGGCTTTTGTGTGGGCAGTTGTACCTGTAGTTGTTGTCTTTGGATTTGAATTTATCATTTGAGAAAAAGGTGATGTTGTGACTTACCTAATATTGGGAGGCAATTGTATGTACAGTACATATTTGTCCAGATTCTGTTTTCATCCTCCTTGCCCATGTTTGCTGTGGCAATGGGCAAGGACAAACCAGAGCTGAGTCCCTTTGTCCCTGGTGCTGGGGAAAACTTCTTGGTGGGGAGCCCCCTTCCTGAGGGTCTCCAGGCTATGCAGGCAGAGCGCACAGGAGGCAGAAAAAATGGAAGGAGACAGAATCAAAACTGTCCAGTCAAAGCTGACGTTTTTAATTGCTGTCTCACCAATAATCTGTATTTTTTGCAGACATTTTTTGCATTTTTTTAAAGGGTGTGTTTCTCACCATGCTGCATCGATGCAGTGATGCTGCCATAGAGTGGTTCTGTAGCCTCTTATTCTGTTCAATCTCCTGCTGAGCAACATTTAAATCCACGTGCTTCTATTTGGGATGAATATCTTTGATTTAATGTTATATTCTGGGTTGTGTGTCTCACCCCTAAAGGCTGTGTCTGCTCCGGAAAGAGCCCTCCTGGTGTTTAGGTGTGAGGGAGCACAGCGTGTGCCGGGACCCTGTCCCAGCCGTGTGAGGAGGGCAGGACAGCTCCCAGGTACATCCATGCTTCCGAGGGGGAGCACAGCCCAGGCTGTTCCCGCTCCACATGCTCCACAAAAAGCCGGAGCACCTGTTCCGTGCACGCCCCTGCTGGGCTCTGCTGTTTGTGTCTGCTGCCACCGGGGTCCCGCGAGGGGGACTGGAGCTTTTTAATGAAACAAGGAAAGCTGCGAGTGCATCAGATGTGCACTTTCACAGCAGTTGTCTCTCTCTTCTTGAAAAGACCACAGTTCTGAGGTCAAATCACATTCTTTTGATGTAATTAATAAAACTGCACGAGAATGAGTTGCACTTCATCTTGCCAGGCTCCATGTGTGAATCTGGAGGGCTTTTGGAGTTAAACTGCTGGACTTTGTGGATGTCACACTATTAAATTTGTAAAAAATTGTGATAGCCCTTTGAAGCATTTAAACAGTGCAGCAGTCACTCTGGGATATCTAATATTTTATGGATATTTAAGAAGTGCCACGTACTTCAATAAAATAACATTTCTTTCCATCAGCATCACTGCTGGTGATGAAGATGTGTATGAAGTGCTGCTCATTTTCCTCTCTTTAATTTAAAATAGTTATTTAAAGCAGTGGCTTGTGTTGGTAAAAAGGATGATGTGCAGAACACAGAATAATTTTATTCCATATTGTGTCTCAGGTGATACAAATACTATAATGTCTAACATTATGTCTGAACTAACTAAAAATGAGCAAATAGATGTGAGTTTTGCACCAGCTTATTCTCTCCTTTGTTATGTGAAAAAACTTCATGTGTCCTTTTGCTTCATAAACTTACTGGCTCAAGTGACTGGTTTGACACAGACCCACTTGGTGGGTATTATTTATTACTATTATATTAGAATTGTGGAAGACTCTTAGGCTTCTCTTTAAATTTTAAATACTGTAGGAAAACCTAAGTCAGTCCTGATCCCAGAGCCATTAATTTTAGTGGCATAACTGCCATTAATTTAGTGAGCCCTGAGGCTTTGTGCTACAGATACCAAGTGATGTTTTTAGAAAATGCAGAGTGAAAATATCTTTTCAGGAAAAAGGCACAAATGTGCCTTCATCTTTTTGAAGCTAAAATTACACCTCAAAGTTGCCACGAGTTTTGTGCAAATATAAACATTTCTGAAATGCACTCCAAAATGAGAGTTTCTTTTAATTTGTAAAAATCATTGAATGAGTAGTTAACAACACCTTAAAATTTGCTGTCAGAGTAAAATATGTTTTCACGGCATTTGTACAGCACAGATGTTTGTCATGTAGTGTCTTGTGTTACTTCTATCCCTAAGTCCAACGTGCTGTATGGGGTTTCTCTACATTTTTCATGCTGGCTGACATAAAACTGCTGTTACAGGCATGGGGTGATTACATTTGCATATGACTGGGGGAATTTACACTGATATTTGACTTTCAGTCTTATGCAAATTACCGGCACCCAATTTGGCAGAAGTAAAATTCCTGACCTTTGAAATACTCATTTTCAAGTGTCCAATGGGATCATTATAGGCATTGCTATCTGTGTTTTATACCACTGCTTAATGCTTTGGAATAGTTTGAGTTCCTCAGTTCCTTCCTATGGATACTCGTAGATATTTTTCACTGCCTATTGAGAATTACTAATTTGTGACAGAATTTTACAATTTTCCATGCTTTCTCTTCCATGAGTAGCTTAGTCTTCTTTAGGAAAAGCCTCTCTTTTCCTTGTAAATATCCCTGATTAAATAATGCTGAGATTATTTTATTTGCATATAACTTTCAATCTTGTAACCTGCTCTGGAGAGGTCTAGAAAATCGAATAGTCTTGAGAAGAGACTTCTTCAGGTGGTGCCCTCCCAATAGCCTGAAATTCTCCCTAATATGCTAAAAATAAGCAGAAAATAGGAGCCCATTCTACCTCACTGGTAAATAAGGGGCTGCAGTCATTCAAAACACGGTTTCAAGTGACAAGCTTGGCACTTACATGTTCCTATTGGAATTTAGGAATAAGATGGAATGAGAGGCTGTATGTGTTTGACAATTCACATTTAATAAAAGCAAGGTTAATAGAGCTGAATCCTTCCAGAACTTTTTGTTTCCACAATCTCTGCTGCCCAGTTTTAGATTTGTGAGCATTAATTTGCTGTTCAGAGCCCTGTTACCTGCTGGAACACAGGATATGCCCCAGCAAAACAACAGGAGCGAGTTAATAACACTTCAAGGTTGACCCGCCCTTTATCCCAGAATTTGTTCTGTATGTCTGCCTATTGATCTGACTCTTGCAGCTTTTTGTCACCTGGGAATTAACAATTCAATGTTTTATTTGACAATTTGCAAAATTGTTGCAATCTCTTTGACCTTTTGGAATGTTTATGACAAGGTGTTTGCAGTTAATTGTGCTCGTAAAAGAGTAAAGCTCAGACTGGGTCTAATGTGTGCAAGGAGCCAAGCAAGATTCCTTACCTAAAACATTCTGAGCTATAATGTGAGCTTTGTTTGTTTCATTTGTTTTCGTTTGTTTTCAGTATTATTATTATTAAAAGTAAAAAAATCTCACATCAGGCACGCCACTGAATTGCTAATCTGGTATAAATCTGCATCCTGTCGGTGGAATTCATGTGCTGCCCCTGGTTTCCTCAGCTGCTGCACTGGAAATTGGTAATCTAGAAATTACTGCCCTCACAAAGGCTTACAATTATTTAGTAAGGAACTGGGAAAAAATTACTTCAGTGGCACAGTGATGTGAAATTTCACAAAACAGGACCAAAACCTCACTAATACCTGTACTGTGTAAATCAAACCAGTCACTGGAGAATCCTTGAATTATGTTCCTAACTAGTGAAATATTTTCCTGTCTGTTCATGAGTGACTAACTCCCAAAGTCTGTTCTTTCCTTGTGTGTCCCACTGCTCTCCCGTTATCAGAGTTAAAAGCAGGTTTGCTGCTTTTCCAGCTGTGCCTTTCCCACAGCTCCCAAGCACATTCCCTGCGCTTCCATGTAATTTCCAAGGCCTCGCTTTAACCGATAAGGCCTGAGGTGCTTGGCTTATTCACATCTGCTGCTTTCCTGGAGGTCAATCAAACAGTTCTGCATTCAAGGAGTAATGGGGGTTTACAAAGGAAAACAATTATTTCACTTGAAATCTATTGATCTGGTTTCTGTGGTTCATGTGGTGTTTTGGGTGCAGAACAGTTGCTTGAAACAATTTGAGATCAATTCAAGTGTAACTGAATCAATAGATAACCATAACTGAAATGCAGCTCTTGGTTTTTATAAGAATAGAGTTTTTGCTCCTGACAGTAAAATGAGAACGCTAAGAGTGAGCAAAACAATTGGAATTAGAAGCTCCTGTGTATTAGTGACAAGTAACTTCTGGTAGTATTTGCCTAAATTTTCATCTAAAGGAAAGCTGGGACATGAATAGCAACATGAAAGCAGGGATTTGTTATTTTGAAAATAATTTTTATAAATGCTTCCGAAAGAGTTGGGCTAATTTCTTTTCCATTCTGAGTATCAAATCATCCAAAGATAAATTTACCAGGTTTACAATATTGTTAAGAATGTTGTCTCCTTTATATAATTTTGCTTCAGGGAGCAAAATTTTCATTTTTAAATTATCTTACTTTCACAATAAATGCTGGTGCTAGAAATATTTTTATTTTATAACCAGGTCTCTTTTCTATAGTGCCCAGAGTTTGGTTTTATTTTACTCATTTTTCTGTTTGCTGCAGTTCTCTTTTCTGTTGAGAGTTTATTCAGGCAGAAAATTTCTGACCATTCAAAAGAAATTTGAAAACAATGGATGGGGAAAGGCAATCGGGGTATCAGAAGATGCATTTTGACATTAACTCTTTGTCTGCTGCTGGAGCACAGGCTGGCAACAAAATTAATGGAGCAGGGGAAGCTTTTGTTAAAGCAGTTATCAAATACAATCACTTAGTCCTGCACGTAGAAAATGTTGTTTTGGAAATCTTTCTTGTAAAATGTTCAGTGCTAATAGAAATCTGATGGACACTAAAATAGGCAAGGTTCTTTCCAGCTCTGTGGAATCTGCAAATTACATTTTCTGCAGGGATAAGAGCATTTTGGGATCCACAGGATGAAGGTTATAACTGATTTTCTGATTCCTCTATTTTTGTGGGTAAAGGCAGCACCTGTAACAGACTAATGCCTAGTTAGTAATGAATAAAATGTGACAGGCAAAAAGCATAAAAGTATTTTTAAGCTTTTCTGAAATTTATTTCAATTGAAAAAAAGTTGTGCTTTTGCATTTGCTAATTTGCTTTCCTAAAATAATGATTTGACAAATGGTTGGTAGTGGATATTAGAACAAATCTGCCCCATTACAAATATACATAACAAGAGATTTCCTCAAAACACCATTAAAATTGTAGTGCAGTTTAAGCAGCTTTTGAATGCTTAATTGTCCCTGGAAAGGGCATTTTGTGTGTGATGCTGAAATGTTCAGATAAACCTGCTGGTTTTGCAGAAGTGCCTTTTGTAGGCAGAAATACAGAAACCACCACACAAAGAGCTGAGATGGATTCAGTCCTGAGTCCTGGTAGTGTGAACTGCCCTAGACAAATTCAGTGAGACACTGCAGATACTCCGAGATGAATTTGGTTGTTAGGTCTTGCTTCTGATTTCAATAGAATATTCTAATAACAGGAGCAGCAAGAAACTCTAATACAATACTTGTGTTAGTGTCTTCTGGATCTTCAGCATGGGCTGGTGACTCTATGGTTATACAGAGAATTTGGTATTTTTAAAAACCTCTCTTTACAGGTACTGGGCAGCAGCCAGTGAAGGCTTTTTACTGTTGTGCCCCAAAATTAAGAGCTGTGAGAGTGCACAATCTGCTAACTACTACTGGTAGGAGTTGTGCTGTGCCCGGGCTGCATTGGATGATGCAACTTGCACGAGATTGAAAGAAGTTTTTATGATGCAGTAAATGGTATGAAGAGGATAAAACTTTGTTTGTTGATCTTAAAATTAGAAATTGAAAACTAAGCACAGCCTTTTGCTGCACTGGATGAAGATGGAAGTAAATAATATATATGATTTTCTGCTCAAATTTTTATTGCTAAAGACCATCACCCTGTGCAAGCTGTTGGTGCTCTCTTTCCCAGAGGGATCAGTGGTATGACCATCTCTGGTCTCCAGGCTGAGCTCAAAGAACAAACGGAACATATTTTTGTTTTTCCAGAGCAGATACTATTGAAACCTGCTGTCAGTGTCCAGCATTGCTGATTGACCACCTCCAGAGATGGTCACTTAGACATCAGAGCTTCTGCTGGGCAACCCCTGGGGTGTTGAACAGTTCTGGACCCGGTGGGTCCATAGTGCTCAGACCCCTGCCATGGGAACCGGCCCTCAGCATCCTACACCTCATACTTCAACCTCCCTCTGGAGGGAACTCCCTCTGGACTTAGGGATAGCCTTCATTCATCTCTTACCTCTTGGAGTGCTCTGCCTGGTGACTCTGAGCTGCTGCGGCGCAGGACGGAGCCGAGCTCTGCACACGGGGTGGGGACGGGAGCTGCCCCGGAACCCTGCCCTGGGCTCTGCCTATCTCGTGTGCAGACCTTCAGCCCTATCTCTAAGTAACAGATCTTCCCAATTAGGACTCCTAATCTGAGGGATCATTTTGGGAAAGAGAATCAGAGTTAATATTCAACCTGCTTTTTTTTTTTTCTCTTCCACCTTCCTTCATTTGAATGGCAAAGTTAAAACGTGCTGTCCTCAGAACTAAATTACTTTACTCTGAGGTAAATAATGCTAAGGAGAAAATGTAATGTTTGTGGGTGATTCTCATTTAACACACCAAGTGGAATATCCCAATTCATTTAGGTAATAGACTGCTACAGAGACTAATTAGAAACTGTGAAAGTCAGGAATCATAAGTAGTGAATCTTCTAATTAGCTGGAGTTTAAAAGCTGACAGAAAATCAAGATGCAGAGGGTCACAGTGTGGAAGGGAGGACTTGTCATTGGTGAACAGATAAATGCTGTGCCAGGGATATGCTTTTCCCACAAGTGACATTCAAAGAAACGCAGATCCCACAGCCCACTTGCCACCTGCCCTTATGGCACAAGGAGTGAAATGGAAAAGGTAACTTGGAGTAACACTGATTTCTTTCTCCCTTGCCTGTTGCAGGAGAGTTACCCAGTCTGGACATTATAGCTCTCACCTGGTTTATGGGATAGGCCTGGAGGAATGAGGTGGGCTTGATGGAGGAGCAGTTTATCCTCTTGCTAGTCTATGAAATGGGAAATTAGGGAAGATTGTGCAGTTCTGAGAGAAAGTGGACCTTCCAGCTTGTTGTTTTTGCACATTTTCCAGTTTTATCATTTGGGAAAACTCTTTACCTCTCCTGTGTGATACTTTGGATGCCACAGGTTTTCTGCCAGATCCAAGATAGGTTTCCTAGGGTTTTCTTCCCCACTGTGCTGTCAGCGATCACCCGCAAAGGTGTGCGCAAATGGAGCTGTGTATTTCTGGTTAAGAACTGTGATATATAAAATGTCTCTTTTGCTTCAAACACTGTTAATTGTGCTTTTCAAAACCCAGGTTAAAAGCACCAGCTCTACACTACAGTTGGAAAATGCTTATCTTTGTATGACTAATCCTGAGACCAGGAGTTACAAGATAACTGAAGGAAATGCATGAACCATCAGAAAACATCTTCAATGTTTTTGGGTTTCCAATTATTCTCCTCATCTAAATCTGATATAATTTTGGAGCTCCGTGGGTACAAACACAGAGTGACCAAGGCAGGCTCTACTTTGGAGATGAGAGCACAATTTTGAAGCCTTGGTGGTTTTCAGAGTCTGTTTTTCAGTGTCTACTCTTCACAAAACAACAAAAGGAACCCAAGAGGAAGATTCCAAAGCAACCAAATGCCTGTGCAGTGGAACTTCTCCAAGTCTGTGCCATTTTCAGTCAGGGTTTGTAGATGCAAAGCATATCCAAATGACCGTTTACAAATCACTAGTAATTGGGATACCCTACCATAAATTTACTAAAGTAAAAAGAAGCTGAAATTTTTATTTTAGTAGTAGGGTTTGGCATTTCTGGCTTTTAAATCTATAAAAATGCTTGATAAATGTATCATGTCACTGTGGCTTTCAATGATTCAATATTAATCAGCCTGCATTTGGCTCTGAGAATGTTATGGGAATGAAATTGGATGGAATATAGTCTAAATATGACAAAAAACCAGTGGATAAATGTTCCTTGGCCCTTTGACCTGCTAATATCAGCCCTTTGTGGCTCTTGTCATTGTTTACAAGTCCTAAGGAAGCAGGTTAATCTAGGACAGCTGTCCAAATTTCCTTGGGACTTCCTTGGATCTTTTAGTCTTGCCCTGGATGTTTATAAGTTCTCCTGAAAGCCCAATTTTCCCAAAACAGATGGGACAGAAGGACTTCTACTGTTGCATTGCTTCCACTCATGGCAGTGGTGGAACTGGATCTACTTTAAGGTCCCTTCCAGCCCAAACCCTTCTGGGATTCTGTGGTTTAGGTAGAAGCAATGTGGCATGAGTGGCCCCTGGGCATTGGTTATCTGTGCTTTTTGCTGACACACTTCCTAATGCAAGTTCACTTTCCAACAAATCTTAATTAATATAGTGATGCGTAGGACTGCAAGTTCAGAACAAATTGTAACTGTGTGGTTGCTGTATGGGGTCATTTCATAATGGAATTGGGCTTGAGAGCCTTTAAAACACAGCTTTTCCTAGCACAGTGTGTTCGATTCTCCTCCATGTTGCAGGTGCAAGTTACATATGAAACTTTAGGTCTTAGATTCCTGTGTTTGGAGCTCTTTCTTAGAGGATGGTCCCCATTTATCCTAAGTTTGATACTGTCTGCAATGCTGGTTGACATGATTTCTGTTTGGGAATCGATGTTTGAAGGCAGCAGTTGCTGTCCCTGGGAAAAGGGAAACTTCCGAGCAGACAGATCTGCCCTTGTTGAAGCTGGAGAGAAGAAAGTTTCTGTGGCCCTTTGGCTGTGTCCCACCGGTGCTTAAACAGAGTCTGATAATTGTGTTTTATGAGCATCTGTTTGTCCACCACCTCTTTGATGTGACAGTGGTACAGCAAGTACTCAATAATTTACATACTGTACAATACAGCCAAGCATAAATGATGCATTATTCTTCCATTTAGCCCCATTTGAATTGATTGATTACCAAATCTTCCATTTGTCATCTATCAGCATTGGGATTATTTATAACTTGTGCTGAGTTTACACTGTAATGCATCAATCAAGAAGCTGAGTTGCACTTCCCTGACTCATAATGGATATTTTAATGATCAGGACCTGATCCTTGTATTATTTATTTATTTATTTAGTCAACATTGAGCTTGAGAAGAGTAGCCAGACAACAAGAAATTGAAACTAAGGTTGAGAAAGACTACACCCTCCCCTTCTTTTTCCCCTTGCTTTGCATTATTGACTTTCACTGCTGCAATATTTACTTTAAAGTGTAGCACAGAAAGTAACCCAGTGCTGTTAATTTTAGTAACGAGAGCAGTGGTGCCCGGGGAGCCACAGGGGACGTTCAGTTTGTGGCAGGGAGAGGAGCAGAGCAGTGCCTGGCTGTGAGTGCTGGTGCAGGGGCTGTGAGCAGGGACATGCTGGCTCCCAGTGCTCCAGGTGCCACCTGTACCTGTCACCAGCCCAACAGCCTGAGACCCGGCTGGATTTACACTCAGACACTGGGATTTTTAATGGACTGGATCTCTGTTGTTGGCAGGTTCACAGTGTGAGTGCATTTCCACTTTATGTAGCATAGCACATTATGCTGGAGATGCTGGTGTGCTGCCAGCCCATTTTCCTTCCCCCAAATCCACGTAAACTCCTCATTTACCCCAACCATCTCCCTGGCTTGTTCAAGTGATTACTGCTGTCTCTCCTCCATCCCCACCAGGCTCCTGACTTGTTGGCTATTCCATGGGAAGCTGAAAGAAGGAGCCAGGCCTGAGACACGGAGTACTAAAGTCTTCCCTAGTTAAAACCTGCAATGCCAGCTCATTCTTTTGAGTGAAGCAAGTTACATTAGTAATGAAATGGAAGCCACTGAAACAGAATATGGGGGTGCTGGCTCTCTTAAAAAATTCTTATTTCAGTTGGAATATTGTTAATCGACTAGAGAAATCCCAGAGCAGGTCCTTTTTGGCTATTGATAGCTTTCACACTTAATCACTGTGCAGCCTTTTGTGCTCTGGGCTCACCTAAAGGCATATTTGTTCAAAACTGCACAAACAGTCAGGAGCAGAACTGCAGAGTGTGGAGCTGCAGAGTGTGCAGCTCACTGGGCTCTTACCATCTCTGCTTCCTTATTAACATTTGCTCTGCTAAAAGAAAAGAAGATTGAACATAAAATCCTGAAGGTTGTCCATACAGTTGTCTCAATAGCAATCTGTGTGACTTTAACCCTGTTGAGGAAAAGTAATTACCCTTTGGCTTCTGGTGACCTCAACTAACCTTTGTTGAAGGACCAGAGAAAATAAAGGCTGACCAACAGCCTGCCCTTCCTGCCCTGTGGTTAACCTGCTCTGGGAATGAAGAACACCCTCAACAATAGAACCTGAAAATGTTGCCATGGAAATATCATTGGAAGAAGAAACAAAAATCTATTACAATTAATAGTGTTTTATTAGGTGACTGCTATAGAACTGTTTAATCCGTGGAAGTTGCTCTATCTGAGGATCTGGAGTCAGAAAATTGCAGGCAGAATAAAAGAGGGGAGGGAGAGGTATCTCTTTAAAAATTCAGGAGCTGTTGACAGAGCTGGGGTGGTTTGTATGAGGTAAAAGAGTCAGATGTTGTGCACTGTAAGTACGGGAAATGATAGCAAAGAATGAATGCAATTACAGTAATTGAAAATGATCACTGTCAGCTCTCCAACTGCTCAGGGGGCACTGATACACCAATATTTGGGGCTTGTTATATGGCAAATATCAGGGCTCAGTTTCCCCTCCGGATTTTTTTCCCAGCACTGAGGCTGTGCCTGGAGAACACCGTATTGTTTGCAGAGTGGGTGCTGCTTTTGTGATCCAAGCACTTCCAAAATCAGGGCCTACAATGCTTTGGGGTTGATTCCCCCCCCTGCCCCTCCAGCCCCCCTTTTTACTGTGTTTTAACTTTGACACCTTGCAGACGTCACATTCCTGTTAAATTCCCTGGTCTTCTCCGCTCTGTGTTAGGCAAGATCTCAGGCTGTTCATTTCCCCAGGAGCTGTTTTTAGTTGGACCTGACAGTGCTGCACTTTGCAGAAGTACTTTAGCAGTTTCCAACAAATATTGGGGGTTCTTTGACCACACCAAGACAAAAAATTATGAAGACATCAAAAATCTAAATGTTGCTGTTCCACAGTATCCTGGTTTTTAGAGCATGATGAGGCATTTCAGTCTGGGACATTCTGTGACATTTCCTTATTCATGTGACAAACTACAATACTTTAATGTCAGAAAAAGTTGTAAATGTATTTCTATAGATATGTCCCTAAATAATTTTAAATTAAATTTAAATCCTGCTGCTTTTAGAGAAATGCGACATTTTAGCATGTTCATTTGAAAACATATTAACACACAGTTGTATACCTATATTTCCTGGTATTGAAAATAAATTAAAAATAACACATTTGTTAAAACAAAGTCACACACCAGCTTCCTTTTTTTAGTCATTTCCAAAGCACAAATATTTAAAATAATAATAAGATATCAACAAGAATAGTTTTACTGCTAATCTCACCATTAGTGTAAATGGGAGCCTGTGCCCTGACTCTGTATTTCTCCTAGCAAAAACTGAAATCATGCTAAGGAAATGAATTGCAGTGAACATCAGATTTAAATCTTTTACTTTTAAAATTATAAATAAGATTTTTTTTTCTCTAGTATTTTATATGTCAGCTTTTTAAAATTCAGCTGTGGATTTCATCATGTTCTCTTCAACTTCAGTGTATTTTCAAATGGTGATTTGCAAAGAGAACATCATGTGCTGGATAGAAACAGACATTTATTGGTACATGTGAAACATTAGGATAATTTTCTGTATTGCAAATTCAATAATTTCTGTAATCTTTTCCTAATTGTAACACTCCTGCTCAATTTCTGAAATTCCTTTGCCAATCAAAACCTTTGAGCAGAGAGAGCAGTGCAGGACTGCAGGAGTGACAGTGCACCTCTCCTTTTGTTTCTGGAATGTGGACCTGTGTGTTGTTGCTTTAAAGTGAACTCTGCTGCTGTATTCAAACACTGAAAGAGGCTTTGCTCAGTTTTTTTAACTGCACAAATTTGTTTCAAGTTATGAGAGCAGTGTAGGGCCAGGAGAAAGGAAAATGCTTTCGTTAATTTTCAACAGGAATTCCCACGTCCCTGCCTTCAAACCATTGTTTGCTTGTGTAACTCACCTGGCCCTGGTGCTGGGGAAAACTGGTACCTGTTCTGTTGGCTCTTCTCTTCTTCCCTTGGGTGATACCAAGCTTTCCATGTTATTCCCTCTCCACTTCCAAAGGGTGTAGCTCCATGGCCTTCTGGCTGAAGCTCAGAACTAAAGTCAAGGAAGTCCATCATCATCCGTGGAGTTTCTGTTGTTCTGTTTATTGAAGAGAGAGAGAAAGCAGGAGGAGAATTACAATTATTGCTCCAAGGTAAGCCTCTCCATAGCCTGTTCTGTTCCAGGACTTTGGGTGCTTGGAAAAATCCCCTTGAATTGTGCACATCATTTCATTTCTACATCAGAAGTTGCTGCTAAGGTGTCTTCACTTGTGGATCGTGTTCTATTGTGCTTTGTTTGGCTCATGGGCTGCATCTTTGTCCATTGTATCCTAACATAATTCTAAGGCCTTAGAAATGTTTAAATTTTTCAAGATTCTAATTTGTGGGATGAATTAAAACAGAGGGATGAGGGGTCTAGGAAAAGATAGTTGTTACTGCTGTTGAGCGTTTGCCACCAGAAGGATTTTCTAACTGAATTAAGAATGAGCTGTTTATACTTATTGTTCTTTAGAACGTGTTTCATACTTCCATTCTCTGAAATTTATTGTCGTCTGCCACTGTCAGCTGACTGGAAAATCAAATACCAACTCTGTTTTCAGGGTCTTATTTTCTTGCTTTTTTGCTATGCCCATACAGGTGTATGCTCTGTTATGCTAAGCACGATATAACTAGGTAATATCAAAGCAAAATGCTCAGAATTTTTGTAATTCAAGTGCAAAGTCTGGTGACATGTAACCACATTCTTTAGAAAACAAAAACCTATTTCTTCTTAAACTAAATTTTGTCCTTATGTTCGTTGGTATTTTTGCCATAAAACACAATTTTTCTGTAGCTGGTGATTAATCTCGCGAGCATATTGTCATATATGGTGTGGGAAGGAAGAATGGAAATTATTTCTATTCTATTCTGACCTGATAAATTCCCAGACATCTATAAAATTCAAGGCTTTCAAACATCCCCCAATTCGTAAAGCTTTCATTGATCTAACATTGCCTAACCGGTGTATTTAACTGGTGGCCTCCTATTGTTCTATAGCATTATCTGAAATATTTTACCTTTCAAGAGAGAGACTGAAAATACCAAGGTCTAAATGTTGTCTAAATGTTATAGAAAGGAAAGAGAATTGATTCAGTCATCAATGGTAATTGTGGCAGAAATATTAATTATAGCAAGATTACTTCATGGCAAACTACGATGTTGAAAGTCCTGAACGAACATCTGATTCTGCAAAATGTAAATACAGCCTGAATTCCGAGGAATTGCAGGAATGTTTACGGATTATTTTAGCACTTGGCACAAACTACAGAGGAGGTATTTTTAATAAAATAGTATGACATTTCTGCAGCAAATTACTCTCACTTAAAAGTCATCTACAAGCTATTTATCAACAGTACAGCAATAAAGCATTGAATATAGTTTGGATAAGTGTTTGTTGGTAGCCTACATCACACAAACAGACAAGTAAATCTTTAGCATGATGCTTTTGTTTCTAAAGCAAAAGCAATATTAGATATCCCAGAAGTTACCACAGTCATTAAATACCTTATGGTGCTGTGTCCCTGGTAATCCAATTTACAAAACTATATTCTCAGCAGAAACTCCTGGGGTATAAGTAGTTCTCTTCAGTGAGCCCTTCCTGCTTTTTCTTGTCATGAAGCAGTGATGGTACATTTTTATCCTGTTGATAATTTGACTCTCTTTAAACTATTTCTTGTTGCCCCACTGGGCTGCTCTTTATTAGGGTGGAGGTAGCTGGAAGCCTGAAGGACTGCAGCCCATGTATCATTCTTCCTTTTTTACTGTACCTCAATATTCAACATAGCATCATTATTCTGAGGCAAAAAGAGAAAAGCTGGTCCAGCATATATTCCACACATTGCTAGTCCTTCCTCTACGTCCTGCAGCGCCAGGGAGGGGGATTATTGCTGCAGAAAAAAAAATCTGGCCATAGTGTAGGAATAATCACTGCAGTCCAGCTCACACCCCCACACCTCTTTCTCTCTCGCTCCTTCTCTCTCTGCCTGTGTTTGAGGCCCCAGCTGATTCAGTCTGCATCCATCCATACATAAATCATTGCCCTTATTCTATTGGTTACATGGTACATGGCAAGTATTGATTTTTTCCGTTGCCTCATTGCTGGAGAACCCATGGTTTTTGTGAGACTGAAAATGCAAAATTTTTTTTTTCTGGAGATCTTGTCAAGGGACAAAGATGACAAGCAAGGAGGGTGCTGTTTTAAGGTTTGTGTGAGTTAAAAATCTTTGCTGTCTCTGTTCTACTCTCCATTTGCCTGGGTCCCAAAAAGTCGTGGCTTGTTTAATCCCTGCTGCTTTAGGTAGGGATACTGCTTAAGCAGCAGGGGAATAAGGAAACAGAAACAGGGCCTGGCCATTCTGAGGGAGGCATTGCTTAATTATGAAAAGTTTAATTACCATCTGAAACATTAAAAAAAAAGGATAAAGAATATTATGAAAATAATACCATTTTAAGGGAAGAAATGACTCCTAGGCACAGGATGATATATTTGCTGTGGAAAAATGGACATTTGTTTCATTTCTGCATAGCACAGAGATATAATATTGCACTTAATTCTTGAGATAGGTCTTTGTAGCATTTTGAACATATTTAATAACCATTTATCAGTGAGATTTCCATATAAAAGTCATTTTGCTCAGCATTCAAGGCTCCCTGAAAATGTCTCACAAAAGATGGCACCTTGTTTCCTCAAAAAAGTGTTTTTGAGGAATGGAAAGACAGTTCTGAGACAGAATCTGAGAGGTTCTCCTTCTGCAATAGGAAATTCCCTGATATAAGACTCTCTCTTAGGAGGAGCCTGATCCAAACCACACTGGATTCAACAGGAATGTTTTCATTGACTCCATAGGTGCT
The DNA here is from genome assembly GCA_013397915.1 of Daphoenositta chrysoptera. Lineage (NCBI taxonomy): Eukaryota > Metazoa > Chordata > Aves > Passeriformes > Daphoenositta > Daphoenositta chrysoptera. The sequence continues at coordinate 36,365 of VZRO01007457.1, read as the reverse complement.
GGATCAGCCTCAGATCACACAGAAACAGATATTTGCCTCTTAATTTGGATACAGTTGCTTTCCACTCTTTTGAAGAAGCAGTGAAATGGGTTAGGAGGGGTGGTTTGTAGGTGGGTTTGGAATATTATGGTATTTCATCTGGTCTGGTTTTAACACCTTTAAATGAAATGTACTGAAATACGTATTTCCTTTAAAATCTGTAATGTGAAATGTGATCCATCCCCACCCCATGCCATTCCCAACTACTGGATTTTGTTGCTGTGCTTTTTTGCGTGTTTGAAAGCCACTGCCCATTCTTCCTTGGACCTCCACTGCCTTTAGACCCCAGTCTTTCACTGAATATTGACTTTGTGTGTCATTTTACCTGACTTCTTCCAGAGCAGGTGGGATTTTCTATCTGCTGTTTGCATGCAAACCCAATACCTTGAACAACAATTTAGAGCTTTTGTATTTCTGGGGCTGTAGAAATTGAGCATCAAGCTAAAATTATCAATAAGAAATCCCAGCCAGACTCCTTCACTTGCCATATGGCACATAAAGGAGTGGAAAGCACAACTTGCACTGGCACTCCGGTTGAGAACCAGGGCTGGACCACTCCAGCAGCCCTTCCTGAGCAGCCTGCAAGGATCAAAACCCTGGCTCAGCCTGGAGTGAGCCATCTTCCCCAGGTGTGAGGGCAAACATCAGCAAATGTGCTTCTTCCTTCACCAGAAATGTAGTATCACTGAAACATGTGCTTTTTGTCTCACTGAAAACCATATTTTTTCTCCTGGTTTGGTATATACACAACCCAGATCTTCTTCTTCCTTAATAGTAATTTTTATTGTAATTGAAAGGGGAACAGTTCTGTGATCTTTTGGACAAAAAGGTTTGTTACATGTCAGCGTGTTTCTCATTCAAACCAATTCTCTGGTTTCAGTTCACTCCTTTAACTTTTATTAGTAGAACAGGAGGGTTTCTTTGCTAGCTGAGATATCCTTAGGGTTTTAGTATGGCTTGAGGAGTTCACTTCTTCCTGGCCAAGGGAATAAGGCAAGTCTGGACATGGCAAAGTTCCTGACAGTGAGGCAAGAATTGCTCACTGGGTTTTTGTAGCAGAACTGGCTGCAGAAATCCTCCCTGAAAGTTCCCGATGTCAGCTCGACAGCTCTTGAGAGCTTAATTGTTCACAGATCGCAGGTTATTGTACAGGGGTCTGGACACAGGGACACCTTTGATTTCTTCCCCTTGAAAGGAACATAAGAGGATTCTGCAAAGTCCTTCTGGTGTGTCTGGGAAATGAAGTGGCAAAGACAGCATGATCCCAGGGCAGGGACCAACATCCTCCTTTGGATCCACAGGGAGAGGCCATGCTCACTGCTCTCCGGGAAGGTGAGACGTTTTAGGAATTAGGACGGAATTTTCTTTGTGCTGGTCAGAGGCCTCTAAAAAGGGAACTGGGCTGGTACCTGCCCTCGGTGGGTGCTGCTGGCTGAGACACACGGGGGTGGCTGCACAGATCCTTTGGGAAGCTCCACCCGGCTCACAACCTGGAGCCAGTGCTGAACCCTCCTTGTGCATCCAGCAGCCAAAGCCTGACCACAGTCCTTCTCTGTCCTGCTCTGTAACAGCAGGATGGGAATAGTGCAGCCAACTCAGCCAAATTCTGTTTGCACATCTCTTCAGGAGGAAGGCATGTGTTGATTTATTAATTTCTTTGAAAATGGACATGAGAATTACTAAAAAATGATAAGGCAGCAACCAATAAAAATACCTTTGTTGAAAAGGAAGATTGAGGATTTCGCCCGTAAAGGCTTTTATAAATAAGGTTGCCTTGCAGAAAAATAAGTCTTGACAGTATCTGTGCCATAGGTGGAGAAATTACAGAGCACTGAGAGAGCTGACACTTAAGCTGAGATTCTGAGCTGCTGCTTGTGACCCACATGTGGGGAAACTGCTGCAGGACTTTGTGTCCATGTGGGAGTTTGACCCCTACGATGCTGCCAAGGGCAGTGGGGGCTGCAGTGCTTTGCTCAGCAAGCCTTAGGCACAAAAGCATCTGGCTCAGCTCAAACCTGTATGTTGCAGTTTCTTAAAAACGATTAAATTTTTAAAATTCCTAACCCCAAACAGGGAAATAGGAACAGCAAGTCCTTTTTGGAGCAGCACCTGCCCCTTTCTCTGTTTTGCTCAGCTTGTTGTGTAAATCACTCTTCTGCACCCAGCAAATGAACAGCATGCGCTGCAATGTGCTTTAGAAGCCTGTTGTGGATTTATCCTTTTACATAGCAGTGGAATATGGTGCCCCTTCATTTAACTCATGCTGAATGCTGCATGAGATCCCAGCAAAGTTATTCAGCAGTAGTTTTAAATCCCATCCCTGGGAAGAAAGGAAAAAAAGCAAAAAAGCTCAGGACTATACAGTTGGAGCCTGTAGTTACAATAAAATCCAGGAAAAGGTTATTTTACCTGAATTTATCGCTTAGCAACCAAGAATCCACCTCCTGAGATTGCCGTTCCTGGGTTACCAAGTAACTGCCTGTGACAATTACCAAACAGCTGTCCCAGGAATCTACATAGCCTTTAACCCCCGTCAGCTGAAAGATGGGCTGATGACAGCCAACAAACAATAGAAACACACCCTAATATTTTATTTAAGAGCTGAGGGAAGCCACAGCTGTATGGATCATGCAGCCAGCTGGATTTAACTGCTTCAAACTGCGTGGCCTCAGTTCAGGGAACTGCTGTGTGTGTGTAAAGATGCATTTGGGTCTTCATCCTCCAAACTTTGTGTCAAATAATTGAGTCCAAACTCTCAAGACCGGGTTTGCTGTTGTGCAGGAGTAGGAAGTGGCTAACTAGAGAGCATGGCAGTGATTTACAAATTTTTCTTATTAATTCTGTTCATCTTGGGTTTTTCTGAATGTAACTGTTCCATTGATTATCAATGAGAGGGAGAGCATTAATATATCCAAGTAATAAAGGAGTGCTTTAGAACGAAGGGAAAAGCATAATCAAGACTGGTAAGATAAAACTAATGAAAAGAGAATTCTGAGCTTGGATATTGAGAGGAGCTTCTTGATAATGAGCTGGATTATATCTGGGGGTGGTATCCCAAAGGAAACGATGGAAACTACCAGCCACCATGCATGGAAGTGAGCTGGAAACAGAGTATGGCACTGGAAATGTTTGATATATTGACTTGGTTGTCTTACATGAGCTATGACAATTTTGCCTTTTCCCTCCTCTTTCCATTCTACTTTCTGTATTTTAAAACAAAATTGCAAATTTTATTAACAAAGTTACGAAGAGGAGCAGCAACAACTTGCAAACACAACATTTTGCACTGCTACTTCAGATGCCCCGAGCCTGGAGAGCTTTAGGGCCCTGCCTGCTTCTGCAAGTTCTGAGTGGCTCCTTTTAGTTTAAAATAGAAACAGGAAAAAGGGTTTTGGAAGTTAAGGGCCCCGTTCACATTTACAAATCCCAGGCATGCGAGCTGGCTGGGATGGCAGCAGCTCCTTTCTGCCTGCAGGCTCTGTGCAGGTATCCAGGGAGGGAGCACTGGGAAATCAGCTGTGTCTTGCTCCTGCAGTTTTTCTGTAGTATCTTGTAGTTGAGATAATAGAAACTGCTCTGCTACGCTCTTTTTTTCTTTCTTTTTTCTTCTTTCTTTTCTCTTTCCCTGGCATGTTCCATGAGCCACAATAGTAAGAAGTGGTTCAGAAAAGTCTCCACCAGCTTTCCACTGGCAGCAAGTTCACTAAGCAAATTTTCCCCTGGCCACTTGTGGCCAGAAACCACCTCTTTGGCACTGGAGGATTCTTTAACCACCTGGGCAAATCTGACTGCATTTAATTTGGCTCCCTCTGCTTTTTCTACATAATTCTAAAAGCAAAATTGATAACATTTACCTTTTCTGCACACAACTGTCATAACTTTTCAGGCACTCAGGCTGTAGAGGAATTTCTGGTTCCTGAAAAAGGTTAAAACCCCCATGGCCACATCAGCACCACTTCCACTGATAGTGACATCTCTCAGGGGTTAAAGTATCCCACTGCACATACAAACAGCTTTTCAGTGAGTCCATGCAGGAAGGAAATGCTGAGGACTGGGACACACCTGCTGGGACCAGCACACACCTGTGCCAGTGGGCTGTCAGCAGCAACACCTTTTCTCTTAGAACTGAAATGAAACCTTTTTGTTACCAATGATTCCCTGTGAGTGACGAGGAATGTGCAATTGCTTAGAAGATAAGTGAAGACCTTGGAATTATTTATTAAAAAAAGTCTTGAAGTGTAATTTCTTGTCAATATTAATGGCTTGTCATTGCCATCACTGCACTGCCTTTACATGTCTGCTGTGGGGGGTTGGCTAGGCTTGTAACTGTTAATGAGATGCCTGAGGGAAGCAGTTCCATGGTCATAAGCAACTTGATTTTTTGGGGAGAACAGAACTGTCTCAAACTTGTCACTGCCTGGAGGGTGGTTCCTTTGCTAAGTACCAAAGGGGCTTTCACTCCTAAGCTGATTATTGGCTTATTTGGGTAGGAAGGGAAGGGTAAGAGATCAAAGCAACTATTCCTTGCACCCCATCCTGCCATCTTTTGTCTTTACCTGGAATTTGGGATAGGGAGGCTGTGCTGGAGCATTGGTTCTTACTCCCAATGACAGATCATGGTTGTCCTATTTTCTGGCGGGAAGTTGGTTGGTTACGTTGACAGATGTTGCAATGATTCCTTTGGCAATGTTCTGTTGTGCTGACTGTTCAAACAGGAAATTCATCTTTTAGTATTTGCACATGTTAAATGTTTGCTTTAGTAGGAATCGGCTCTGACAGCAGGCTGGTCAAACTGTGTTTTTGGAGCAGCAAGCTCTGGAATTCTCAAAATCCCTATTAGGGTTTGGAGCCCTGCTCCCTGAAGTCCTACAGGACTGACTTTTGAGGAAAGGAGACTTGAGCTCCAGGTTGCTGCTGTGTCACTCTTTGGGTGCCTGTGAGTTCTTGGTGGCACTGGGTCCAAATCATCCCGTGGTATGGCTTGTTGTGTGGCAGTGCCCATGCTGCCTTTGGCCTCCCTTGGGGTTCTGCAGATTTGGTTACTGAGCTGGCCTCGTGTCTAACATGGCACAAGGGAAGAGCAAAGTGGCTGTGGCACTTTGTGGTGCTCTGTAGCACAGTGAGGATGTACTCAGGAAGCTGAGCAAGAAGCGCTTCCCTCCACACCAACTCTAGCTGGAGAACTTGATCTGAGAAAGCTGAATTTCCATCTGAATCTCTGGCTGGTTGATTCTATTTCAGGTGACTACTTTTTGACCTTGGCAGGCACCTTCTTAGAAGGACAACCTGCAAATGCTGGTGTGATTTTTTGTTTCCTAAATTTTCATTAAGCAAAATTCTATGAAATATTTACTTGAGGGATAACAGTGTTTCCTATGTGCTGTGGCATTGGAGAGCCCCTGGCCAAGATCAGGAAACTTTTCCTTCAGGAAAAGTTCATTAGATATCAGAAGTTGCAGCATTTACTTCTGTAAATCTGGTGCCAAGCACATTATGGGATGCAGCTCCATAGAGACTTCTGGTGCATGTGTGGAGCAAAGGCTTAATCTGGTCCAAACCTCCCCAGAGCCCTCCACTGGCATGTAGTAGGTGAGAAACAAGAGGCTTCAAGCCATGTGTGAATGTTCCTTTGTGTCTTGCTGGCCTTTTGGAAATACTTCAGGGCTATTTTGGGTAATGGAGCTTGGAGGTAGAAAAAGGCTTTGTGGCAAGGCTGGCAGATGCATTTCTGAGAACCACATGTGGTTCCTAGAGGGTTATTTTTGTGTCGTTTGTCAGGACAGAACTCATCGAGGAGAGCTTGCTTAGGTGAGGCAGATGATAACACACAGGTGTATTTGCAATGGATGTATTTGCACACAATTCAGTGAATAATGCATATATAGCAAAAATGTTTTCTGGTGTCTGCTCACAACAGTTCAGGCACAAAATACACACCACTCATGAGTTTCTAAGGAAATAAAAAAAATGAGGTAGCAAGGAGGTCCTTGAAAATGTTACACCTGCAAGGAGGAACAAGAATCCTTGAGAGTCCAGTGCTGATCAGCATTGATGAAATAAAGGAAATCAGTGAAATATATCCCTCAAAACCTGACATTTGGGTATCCTGGTATTTGGAGTGATGTTATCAGTTTGGAACTTGCACTGATGATTCACCTATTAGTTGAATTTTGGACATATGTAATTTCTGAAGATGTAGTGTCATGAATGTTTTCACAGTTTACTGATCTCCAAGACTTTAGATGCTATCTTTTAATCTTGATTTATGATTTTTCTTCTTAAATTCACCCATCCGAATCCCTGAGTAATGGCATTGGTTCTGGAAGGGGCATACTCTTTCCAAAAGAAACTCAGAAGTGCTTTCATGTATGTTGGGTGGAAGTGCAGTGCAGGAAAAGGCACTGTCTTTTAACAAAGTTTGGTTTTAAGCACGAAATAATCAGGATTTGGATGTTATTAAAGTAACATTTTTTGTGAAAGGAACTGGATTTATAAAAATGAAACAACTCTTCAGCCAGACCTGTTTTGAATTGCAAAAGCAGCTGGGAGATTTGGCCGAAAAATCAAGGTTGGGGTTTTTTTCTTTGTCAGAGCTTGTAAGATATTTGGAGGGACATAGCATTTATTTCTTATTTCTCTGAGTTTCAGTCCAGGTCTTGGAAAAACCCATCTGACAGTGAGTTTGTTTGTATATTTTACATTTTTTCCCTAAGTATGCTAGGCTCATTAGCAAGCCTTGGAAAAGGCATGGTTTGTTAAAGTGAGTGTGGAAAACAAGATACTAAGGGCTCAAATCTGTCTCCAGAATATAAATAAGCATAGCTTCCTTTGGAGCAGATTCTGACCACAGTTATACTGGAAGCCTTGTTCCAGGGAGAGCCGTGAATGTGCGTTTGCTCGGAAATGCTGCACCTTGAACAAATTTCCTCACAGTGCTCGCTGAGTTCCTGGCTCAGGGATGTGCCATCTACCTGCAGAGGGGCTTCAGGACGTCCAAAGCATCCTGGAGGGCAGGCATAGGACATGGGGTGTTGCTGGGTGGGAGATTCCTGCCCAGCAGCAGTGGGGGTGTCAGGGCTGTCCCAAATCTTGCTGTTCTCTCGCTGCCCCGTGGCGCTGGCCAGCAGTGAGCAGGCACAGGCAGTGAATAGTCTGTCGCTGGCTATGGGCTCCCTGGAAAAGTTTCCTCTTCCTGTGGATTGAGGGTAAACAAATAATTTTTCCTTGCTTTATGTGGAGCCGTTCGTTTGGTTGTGGTTTTGCCTCCAGCAGCAGGGGGGTTCTGCCCCTGCACCCACCAAGTACGTGGCAGTGGCTTAATTCTGGTTTGCTCCATCCAACACCCACTGTGCAAATACTACAGGATCAGCTCCAGTGTGCTGATCAAAGAGGGCACTGCTACAAACCGTGCTTCAAAACCTTACATGAAATAAGGAAAAGATGTCCGTGGTACTGGGTGAAGCAGTCATCTTCAGCTGAGTATCTTAATTTTGATGGTCATTTTTTAATGAAAAGATGGGATTTGAGAAGTTTGTATCTGTGGGAGCACTGCTTAACCAGTTGGCACAAGGTGGATGTATCCTCATTAGACGTAATTTATACTTCCCTGTTAAGCCAAAGTCATTCTATTCACTATCATTATCCTAAGCTGGGTCCTTTGGTGATCTTGTAATTCCAAAAGTACAATAGCCAAATAAGCCTTGATTAAAGTGGTCCCTGTTTTCAAACCAAGCATATGTTAGCACTGGAGAATAAAACAGTGGAGCTGCACTGGTACTGGAGAACTCGGAATATCCTTAATTGCTGCTTGAGAAAAATACAGTTTCTTGAGGCGAGGTGTAAAATTTTACATTTGAAACATACTCTGGAGCTCAAGTCTCCCCAAAGGTTAAGATTTATCTGGTTCTTGAGTTTATCTCCAGCAGAGTATTTATGTGAGCCTGGGCATAACACCAGGTGACACTTTTAGATCCCTGAAATGTCTCAGGTTGCTGTGGTACCACGTGGCAAAGCCTGTGAAATAATTTTGATGAATCACTGTTCTGGCTGTAAGTGGTTTTTGCTGTAACCCTAATCTGTGCTAGTAGAAACATCTTCACAGAATGTTTATTTTTGTTGGGTTCATCAGCTTTCCCTGCTACTCTGAAATCAACTTTTGTAGCATTGCTCTGGAGATAACAATATTCTATTTATGCTGTTAAAAGGCCAGTTAGATGAATACTAAAAACTCTGCTTTTTGACATGGTGGGAAATGATACCTTTTTTAATATTCTTCATAGTCTCTGTTTTGTGTGGCAAAACTGCATTTATCTCAATAGAGTTCCATAGCAGCATGTTAACTTTGGCCAGCACGTGCAGTTTTCCCTCACAAGGTACAGGGTCATGTCTCTCGTGCTGCAGCAGGGCATGGTTCTCTCACTTGGTGGGATTTACTAGAGCAGATATCGTCTTCCAGCTGGAGAAGATGGGAAGGAGGAAAATATTTTCCCATCTGCACAGACTTGAGAGCAGCTCTGGAGTGGTGGAGTGTAGGGCTGTTAAAGCAGGACTGTTGACAGTGTCGTTTAACAAACTAGAGCAGGAGGACTCCCTAGAGCTCTGGGACCAGCAGAATTTGCCTTCCACTTCCCTCTCATATCCTCTCTAGCTGGAGCCAAAGCAAAGGGAACTGTTTTCAGAGCATGGGAAGCAAATGCTGTTAAGTGAGCAGGTAGGAGGAGGAATGGTGTGCTGGAGTATCCACTGGAGCATTTGGGGAACCCTCTGAGTATTTAATTAAGCCTTCCTGTAGCTAGCAAAGCTCCTTGTGAAGGCACGTGCAGCAAATCATTCATTACTTCTGGGCTTTGCTGCCCAGAAAGCAGCCTGCATTGGGATGCAGTACTACATCTTTCCCTGGATAAAGTGAAACCAGCGTTTCTGGGAAAAGCAAATTTCCCAGTTAGCTGTCAGCTCTGTGACTTACACCACTCCTATCCTTCAACGAGGCACCGATGTCTTTATCTTCCTATCGAGATAATTGTCATTCTTACTATTTTTAAATTTGGGAACTGGGTTTCAGGGAAATTGCACAACTCTCCAGAGAGGAAGGAGTCTGGATCCCATAGCACTGACTCAGTGCTGAGCAGGACTAGGTGTATGACCCATCCTGTGGCCTCAGGGCCACTCTGGAGGGTGGCAGAGGGATCCCCAGGTCATTCCTCATATCACTATGCCCCGCTGAAGAGGTCTCTCATGGAAACCTGCAGGTGAATTCCCTGGCTCTGTTTGTTAATGATATCCCAGGTTTATTTTCTCCTTTGTCTGGTGTCACTAATCAAACAGTAATTGAAGTAGCTGGAAAGAAGGATAAGATAAATTACGAGGAAGAATTAACTTTGTGCACCTGAGGTCAGAAGGCTCCTAGAAAATTCAAGGTGAGAATTGGCTGGACTATAAATGAGATTTAGCAGGAGAATACCAAGTTCCCTGGAGAATCAAGAAGCAGATGTGCATATTACAAATCAGCTGTGAAAATCCAGAGGTGTCCAAACTCTTTGGGCAATCCCTTTCTGTTTTAAGATGGGGAAAGAAAGGATGGCATTTACATTCTTTCCAACTGCTGTATTTGATGAACGGAATTTCCCTGAAATTTATCTTTTCATTATTGTGTGAATAGACTCTGCCAGACAGATATTTTCCCTTCTCTATTAAAATTAAGGTAGTAGATTGTCTGTCCCTGTGTTCAGTCACTGGCCTTCCTTGTTTTCCCCCTCTGCTTGGTCTGTAGTTTAAGTTCATCTTTCATGAAAACCATATGTTGGATTAAAGACAGGTTATTATTTTCAAGCATTGTAATATACTCTATTACCTTCTCCATCACAGCCCACGTAAAAATAATTATTGTTCCATGTGTCACTGTGAGTACATTTAAGATTCTTTAGGTCTTCTCTAGCAAGAGCTGATTTCTGACTCTCTGGGCTCATTCTGTTTTTATGTCAGAATCAGCCAAATATAAACATCTTAATTTTATAAAAGGCTTTTAAAAATATGAAAAATGCGTATTAAAAATAAATAGAAAACAAAGTAATTCAGGAAAATATTAAGGGAGTGACAGTAAATTATTTAATACATTGAAACTCCCTAAATAAATGTAATTAAGAGGCAATGTAAAGAAAAATTCCAGTCTTAAACACTAAAGCAAAGGCAGCAGTTTATACACTTACATTTGCTTTGACAGTTGTATTTGCTCTTTTGAACAAAGGTTGCAATTAGGTGACTTTTATGGGTTTGTGAACTTAGCTTTTTGCAGCAAGTTTAACCTGATTATCCTGACTCCATAGCAAGAGCTGCATTCGATCAGTTCACTTGATTGTTAATGTTCTCTTCCCACCAAATTTCAGCTGTGGCTGTATTAAATAAAAATACAGGAACTGGTATGGTAACCTCACCATCTGCTATGTAGCTTTGGTTTTTGTTCTGGAGTTGGAGTTGAAATACATTACTAGAAACTGTGGGTTAAGTCGCTGAAATTAGATGGGACCCCTGCGGTCTAATCCATAGGAACCGGCCAATTCTTCTGAGTGTTCTGTGTTTGATTAGTTGTACTGTAATTAAAGAAATTACCAATAGTCTTCTGTCTGGAAGTGATTAACCCACCAAGTGCTCATACCTATATTCTCTAAGCATCTTCAAATAATATAAGGCTTCATTTGTGTTCCTTAATAAGGAAACAAATGAAAATTGTCTCCAGCCTTAATTCTGTGGCTTGTGTGTAACAAGCTGTTCTGCCTTGTGCCTTGGTGATGGCTGTTCAATTGTTGGTGATTATGCTGCATTTTAATTAAAGAACTAAAATGCAGTTTGTATAAATGGAACGTGCTTCTTGGCACAGCCATGACCCACGGAGGGAAAGAAATCAGATAATGATGGGAGCCACCTAAGCAAACAAAACCTGGCACGTTGACCCTGCACACTCTTGGAGATGCGGGTGTGATTGCTTGAATTATGGCTAAATTTCTCCTGGCCTCTGCAGCATCAGAGTTTTCATTCATTGAGGGGAAAAAAGGAACAAAACCTGGGGGGAAGAAAAAAAAAAAAGCATCTCTCAATTCTGACTTCTTGATGATGATGATGATATTTGCTATTAAAACAAAAAGAAAAGCAGATTGAATTGTTTTGTTAGATTTGCAGACTGAAAGAGCAGCAAAATGCAAATTCATCCTTACGTGATTCTCATTGGAAGGAAGAGATTCATGTCCCATTCCCCAAAAAACAGAAAAACTTTGTGCCTCGAGCAAGGGTCTGATGGATGTGGATCCCACCAGGAGAGGCCTCTGGAGTTTGGTCCACTGGGCTGGACTCAGGACCTGGATGAGGAGGCACAGCCACCTCAGGCCCACCCACTGAGCCTCTCTGCCCTGACCTACCCACCAGGTGCCAGAGTTCAGCTGTGAAATTTATTTCACCTTGCCCCTCCCCTTGGACTCTCAGCTCCTCTCCAGGTGCTCCCTGCCCACGGGCAGAGGGAAGAGACCAGGTGAGTTTTGCTGCGGGAGCGGTGCCGCACCTGGCGGGAGAATGCTGAGTGCAGCTGTGGCCCCGCCGAGCGCCCGCCTTTGCCAGCCGCCCGCTGCCTGCTGGGATAACACCACAGCCACCTTTACCCATTCTAGTAAAAATAATCTCCTTTTCTCCAGAGCAGGCCAGAGCAGGGCTCGTGGAAAGGCTCAAAGGAAGAAGGGCCAATAAGGCAATTTCGCCTCGTCTGTTCTGGGAATATTCCTGTTCCTGTTTTCACAGTAAAGGAATTTCTGCATCGGCCTAGAGCTTGGGCTGTGCCCTGCAGATAGTGAGGGAGGCACAGATACCTCCTGTGACAGTCCTGCAGTCTGTCATTTAACTCTTCCTATGTGTAAAATGTGGATAAAACCAAGATTGCCTCTTACGACATGCAAATTAATGCAACTTCCTTAAAATAATTAGTATAGTATGTCACGTGTTGATAAATGACCAACAGATGTTTCATACTAAATTTCAGGAGTTTCTGTGTGGCCACAAAATAAAAATCACTGCACAAAATTCCTAAATTATAAATTCAGTAATTGGGTTTCTCCTTTTGATTCACTGTAAATTGTATGGTTCTCACAGTAGCTTTTCAGTGGTTCCTTGAAAGTGATTATTCTCACAGAATATTTTTTTATCTTAAAAATCACTCCAGTGTTCAGCCTGAACCTGTATCCATGTTGTTATTGATATCTCAACTGGATATTGCAGGAGAGAGACACTGCAGATGGGAAAGCTTTGAAGAGAAGCATTTCCTAAGCCAAGGTTTTTCATCTGCAGCATTGCACAGCACAAAGAGGTCTGCATAGACCAGTTTGATTTGAGAAACAGGGATATAAATGCTATGGGAGGTTTTGATGTACTTTTAATATTAAGGAATAAACCAGACATGAACCAGGTCCTGGTTCTCACCTGTGCTGGGAACCTAGGCATGCAACCCAAATCCATTTTAACCAACTGATGCATCTCCTTAATTTTCATGGATTTCAAACAGAGCTCAGCTCCTCCTCAACCCTTTGCTGAGATGCATTTTAGATGAGTTCATCAGAGTTTGTGTTAGTCTGTAATATGATGTATGTAATGGGCTTGTACAGTAAATGGAATTTATGTCTTCATTTGCTGTGCCATGCAGCTGAAAGTTCTGTGTAATTCATACAGAAACATCTGCTCACATGGCATTTGTCATTGGCTGCTGCTTGTCCTCGGGCTGTAGAAATAAGTAAGAGATTGGCAAATCAGACAGGTAAGTTTGTGTGGGAGGTATCCCTTCATGGTGCAAGGCAGCCAATTCTGTACCTCGCCTCAGCACTGCACTCACGAGGGGTTGATGGGAGCCAGGATCTTGGGATTCTGCCAGGTGGACACAAGCATTTTTCATTTGCTGGGCTTTTTGAGCAACATGTATTTTCTGAGAAATGAAGAGAGCAGGGCTGCTCTGGAAATAACTTGACTTTTTGTGGGCTGTGAAGCCATGGGGGTGTCAAAACTGGAAATGGGATGGTCTGGTTTGCACCACTGAGCCTCTTCTGTGACCACCCAGTGGCGCCTGGTGCCCCCAGGCCCTGGAGAGTGGAAAGCAGAAGTCAGGGATGGAGGGAAGTTGCCTCTTGGGTCTGAGGTGGAAAAGGGCAGTTGAGAGATTTTGCCTAAACCCCTCAGTCCATGGCAAGGTAGTGGAGGCAGAAAACACTTGTTGTTGAGCAGGGAGTAGAGTCTAAGGTCTAGAGGGGTTGTTGGCTTGTCCCATCTCACATAGAACTGCAGCAAAACGGGAGCTAGGGAAGATCCCCGGCCTCCAAAACAAACTCCTCATCTTTTGTTTGCTCTGTTTTGCCTACTTTGGTTGAAAATCCTCGGGAGGGAGAAGTTCTCACCATGAGTTACACTGTGCTTAGAACAGCCTGTCTTCATCATGGCTGGTACTTCTAGGAATTACTGTTTTTCCAAGGGAATCCACATCACGGAGAAATAATAATACTCATCCTTACTGAATATCCTTTCCAACATTGCAAGCACTAAATGGAAATAGAGAATAAAGCTACTTTTCTGGTTCTAAAAATAATTCTTCTGGGTCATGTGGAAAATCATCGTAGAGGTTATTTGTGGGAGTTCAAATGTTCAGTTGTTCTGCTTTCCTTTTTCTAGGAATTGCTGCATGGCTGAGTGTCAGCCTCCAAAATTCTCAAAAAGCTCATGAAAAGAGCTGCTCTGTTTCCTTTGGAAAAACTGGATGGCAGTGGAAGGAGAGAAAAAAAAAAAAGTGTTAGAATGTGTTACGGCTTTACTGGGATTTGGAAATAGAGTTTAGGATTTACCAACTGGTGTCACAACTCAAACGGGACAAGGAATTAATTTGGGGATAGAATTTATTATTTTTATTGTGTTGTGACCCACCTCTAGGACAGAAGGACTCCTCAGGGGTGGAATATCTGTGGAAAATCTCGAGGTTTTCATTGAGAAACAATGCCATTCCTCAAAGGTTGGTAGTGTGCTATAAAGGAGGCTGATGGGGGGCTGTTTGGAGCATCTTCAAAGTTAAGGAGGGGCTGTTTGATGTGCTCAACCATGGGGTCACGGCCACAGGGGAACATCTGTGTGGGCCTGGGGACAACAGGAACCGGTAAAATTTGCCCGAAAAAGAGATGGGTTTCCTGAAAGCCGTTGGCAAAGGCAGGATGCTGAGGCAGCAGGACTGCTGACCAACAACTCCTGCACTCTTAACTGTTTGCCAAAATGTAATAAATTTTTTTTATAGCCAAAGGCTGAAAATAGGAAAAAAATAATAAAGCAAACCAGTGCCAGTCTGGTGCAGAGCAAGTGGTTTCCTGGTCCTAAAGCAGTTGTCAAACCACAGGTCATCAGCTCCGCAGTTTGCAGTTCTTTCTCTGGAATAAAAGGAAGGCAGAGCTGAATAAGCAGCAGAGAGGTTCCTCCTGGATACACCCACACTTTTAAAGGCTACCTTGCTCTTTTTAGCTTGTATACCAGCATATATATTTAAAAATAAATTAAATCAATCAAGACAGGAGCTACCAGCCCTTTGCCCCCTTTAATCTTTTTTTTTCCAGCACAAAGTGTCTTTTTAAGTCAGGGAGTTATTTCACATATGGGAATTCCTGTGTCCTGGTAACAAGAAAGGGAGATGGGACACAGGTAGCAGGACTGTGATTGGTAGGAAGCTGTATAGGCAGTTTTCATTTTCTCCAGCTCTGTGCTGTCTGTCCTGAGTGTCACATGTTAACAAAAGTGAAAAAAAAAATTGGTTCTGTAGCCTGTATGATGCATTTTCTGTAATCTGTTTGCAGGGAAGAGAAAACTCTGATGTTCCTGTAAAACTTCTTCACTTCAAATAAGGGAAGAAATGAGCTCACCTGTCAATGCTCATCTTGTTTCCAGCACTAACATTTTATCTCATGTTCTCTTGCTGTGTGCTGTGCAGGGATGAGGGAGGGGAACACCACAGCACTTCTCATTTGGAGAAGAATCTGTTGGACAAAAATTTGAGGGATCTTAGCCTCAAAGTTTCAAATCTATTTCTTGATACCTGTCAGCTTCAGGAGCACAGCATTAGCTTTTCTCCCTCTTCTCTGTCATGTCAGCAGGCTGAGAAGAGGCTGAAATGAGCTGATTGTCTCCATCTTGAGAAAAATCAAGGCACAGCCGACAAATAACAAGCACAGAAATCTGAACAACTGAAAAGCTACTTATTCTGCCTTAATTAACTTCCTTGGCGCTAAATCCTAGTCTGCCAAAGTACACGTTTAGCAATGAGGCTCACAGAGCTGCAAAATGTTTGCACTATGAGATATAACTGCTTATCACGTTATCCGACCCTGATAATAGATGTGCTGTGCTGGGAGCCAGAGGTTTGGGGTAGAGGAAACATCACTTAGTTCTGGGTAGAACTAAATACTGAAGGGATTTTGGCATAGTGAAACAGCCATAGGCAGGAGAAAATTAGGATTTTACCAAAGAAATATTGGGGGGTGGGGGGAGGAAGTTTTGCTACTGGCTTTTAATCTTCTTGGCTTCTTAAATACGTAGAGGTACTGGAGAATAATTACTGAGTAATTTGTAGTGAGAATTGGCCATGTTCTGCTGGGTTAGATGTGTGTGCAGCATTTCTTCTGTGTCTTCAGCCAACGCTTCCTGTGGTGCTGCTGCTGTTGAGGATGCTGAGTTCCAGGTGACGGATATTCGCCATTCCAGGCGTGGCCTTGGTGAGTGTGTTCTCTGAACTAGGTCCAGTCCTGCTAGAGGAGCCCTGGAAACTTGGGAGACCTCACATACGGGCTCATCAGGGCCTTGGGCTGGCTGCTGGAAATTCTCTTTTCCATGAGCAGCTTAAATCCTGTGGAAAACTCCCACTGACTTTGCAGGGATTATCCATTTGTGGAAAGTTATTCTGAGGGAGGTGCATTCCTTTGTAAAACAGCTGGCAATGAGTCTGGGCAGCGCCGAGGTCTCAGTCCTGGCTGTGTATTTTTGTTGGTGCGAGTCTGTCCTGTGCCACGCGCAATGGGAATGCACTCTATGGCTACAGCTTGCACTTTCTATTTTAGTCCCATAAAAATAATAATAAAAAAAGAAAGCAAGGCTTGACTGTGTAGATGTTTTCAGATATTAGACCCCTTGGGCTATATCATGTCTGTGTCCTTGTGCAATTCTGCTTGAAAAGCACAGACCCAGCATGATCTGTCTTTTGTCAGGGCCTTTGGGCTCCCAGGTGAGGGAAGTTGCATTATAAATGGAACAGTGTTCTCATTAATTTTCTGACCATTGTTATTAATTGTACTCTTTTTCTATTTTAATACCTTATATTTCTATTTAGAGTGGTTTTTTGATCTCATTCATCTGTGTATTTTCAATAATAGTCCAATATTTAATTTGAAGGTAAAATAGAAAAGTCCCCATGCTAGTTCATTTAAAGAACATGTTATCTGCTGTCTGCTCAACACGTTTCCTGTGATGTTTCAAGACAGAGAACCCTGTGCTGCTTTTACATTGAAGAGTTTGCTAGTAAAAATACACCTCTTCTGATGTTATTTAAAATCAGGACCTACATTTCTCACATCCCTCTGTTGTCTCACATACAGAATCCCATCCGATATTGCTGTGCCAGAAAATATTAGCAGATAAAGTGCAGAGCAGGTCAGGGTATTCCTAATTCAGATTAATGACCCCATTCCGCTGCCTCCTTAGCAGGAAATTAGAAAGTGCTGGGAAGGAGAACATAGCAATTCATAACGTGGGGCTCTCTGTATTGACAGTTGCACTCGTTAAAGCTGAGATATTGTTTTGATATAAACTAATTGAGCCTGACTTATTTATGGGATGTGGCTCATGGAGATTTCTTGAGAAGACTGCTGGCTCAATGTCTGGATCCACCTTCCTAAGAGGGAGCTGGCCTCCCTCTGAATTCCTGCTCATGGGAAATGAGTTTCTATGTAGAAGTAAAATTTTTGCCTGGATAAATAGTCCCAGTTTAAGAGCATTTAACTCCAGTCTAGCATGGAAGTATGGAATGCTCCTTCAGAGAGCGATATCCCACGCATGTCACATGGGCACGGAGTAGGAAGGAGCTCTGTGTGTGACATGTCAAGTGAGGCTGGGCAGAGGCCAAGGTGTGTATGAATTTGGACTTTCAATTTTCAGCACTGGCACTGGTAATCTGCAGTCTGCTGAAATCCTGTATCAGGTGTATTAGGTGTCTCTTTTGATTCTGGGTCTGGCCTGTAATCTTTAAGGACTCTACTCACAGGATACTCCAAGGTGGCTCCGTGCACAGCTCAGTGTTGCCTTGATTGAACACTGAGGTCAGAGGCCAGCAGGAGCCAGAGGTCCCTGCAAACCCGCCCCATGCACGGGCCTGCTGAGCTCTCTGCCTCCATGTCATGAAGACAAATGACATTTTTTAAAATTCTCCCAATGAACTAACATTCATTTTCTGGTGTCTCTTCCTTCTTTATTGCTTCCTAATGAGCTTCGTTCCCACCACCTCTAGCCTCCTGCTTCCCAACCTGCATTTACACCCTTGCATGAAGAGAAACAAATTGAACAAATTAATTAAGTTGGCCTGTCTAATGCAATGGCTTTGGTGACTTCTGGGTTTTCACCTCTTGCTTTTTACAGAAATCTCCTATAGATCTTTAATGGCTGCAATTGCTGGGCTTTTTCTGTCCATAGTTGGCAAGAACATCACATTTTCTTTGTATGGTGTCTCCAACTTAACTGAGAACATTTCATTCTCTGTCTATATTTATATTTATATATATATTACATACACGTGTGTATTTTTACTCTTTATTTATATATTTTTGGTGGTCATTTTGCCTTCTTGTTTATTTTTTTAGCAATGGAATTTTCATAAAAGTGCTTTTCAGGAGCCATTTGGAATAACAGCTGTTTCTTAGGAGAGTGGCTCTGTGCTATTACAGTCCACAAAACTTCCTCTCGACCCCAGACTGGTCAGGGTGTATTTTTGCTCCTGTTCTTCTCATGCTGCTTTGTTTGCTCTTGGACAAGTCAACTGGTTCAGAATCAAGTGTTAGCTAGGTTGTTATTTTCTTGCTCTTGCAGATGACACAACTTCTAACACAGCACCACTCTTACCAGATGAAAGTGTTGTGGATTCTTTCCAAGGAATATGTGAATAATTTTAAATTCCTCTGCTGAAACTGCTTTTACTGAACCTTTCCCCCTTCCAGTCTGCACTGTTCTCACTTTGAAGTAATAAACACATACAGGCCTTTGGTATCTGGTTACCTTTCTTCCTTTTTTTGTTCCACAGCTCATCACTTCATTATACCTGAAAGAAAGTGATGCTCCTGTGAAGTGAAGCTTGTATAAAACACTGTTCTGGTATGAAACAGTGCCTGAAACTTCAGCAGTGGTTCATGTAAGGTCTAACATGTCATGTGTTGAAATGCCAGTGGGAACCTGATTCAGCTGCCAGTGTTGTTAACCCTGTAAACTTTAGTGGCATTATGGCACAATGAGAAATACAAATTTTAAACTTATCCTTCTCTGCCATTTAATTCACTGCACATAAGCATGCCCAGGAGGAACAGCACAAGATTTCGTTCTTGCTTCTTCCATCACACAGATTATTGTGCAATATTTTGCCATTCTCCAAGCAGAATGTGTAGAGATGGATGATAAATATGGGGAAATTATTATTTTACACACTTGGTACATTGTAGTGAGTACAATGGGTTCATTTCAGTCCCCAGGTGTGCAGTTGCTAATGGAGTCTCAGAAGGAACAAAAGGGGATCCAGAATAAAACAAAAATTGGGGGTTGCTATGGGGAGAAAGAAGTTCTCAAAAATTCTTCCTGCTGCATCCTCTTCCTATCCTTGTGCATTTTTTATGTGCTCTTGATGTCTTTATGTGTTCCTACTACCCCAGTGATAGAAAGGCCATAAATGGCTCTCTGTAGGGAACTTATAATGCCAGAAAGTGCTGCAGAAGACACGAGCTGGATCAGTGCTGCTGACAGTGTTTGCCTCTGGAGTCAGACTTACTACTTGGAAAGCTGCATATCAGTGGTGGGTTTATTTGTGGTATTTTTCTTTTAGTTTGAAATACCAGAAAAAGATTATCTATGCTAAGAAGAGTGGCCTCACCTCTTATTTTGGACAATTTCATTATTTTGGACAATTTCATTAGTCCTTCTGTGTTCAGGTTCACTGGCTTTCTTAGTTGAAGGACCCTCTTCCTGTCTGGAATTTCCTGCACTCAAGGCAGTAACAATTCAGCTGATTTTGGGAATTTTGGGAGCAATTTGCACTCAAAAACTGCCTCTAGGACTTAACAGAAGAAGCACCTGGCAGTGCTTGCTGAGGTGGAGGGTACCTCGTAGCAGGATGAAGGCGAAATAATTTGTTAAAAGCTGCTGTACAGGAGTAACAGGCCTGGAAATGATTCAGACTCACGATGCCCATTCTTCCCAGTGCCTCCCAGTGTAGAAACAAGGGTGTTTGACCTCACAAAGGCATAAATTCAGCAAAGCCTAGATTTTGTCACCACATGCCTGTCATGCCTCAGGAGGAGCAGTTTCCTCTCTTGTGCCTTGGAATGCTTTGGGAAAAGGCTCTCTAGGTAATGTAGTTCTGTAGGGAATAATCCAATTATTTTAGTCTGTAAAACCTCTTTAGATGTTTAGGAAGTAAGCCAAATAAGGAGGGAAACAAACCAGGACATGCAAAGGACCACAAATAGCATGGGGGGTTTTGTCAGTTTTCTTCAGGAAAAGAAGCCCTGACAACTCTGTGCTCTACATGTTTGACGTTCACTCACTTTATGGGAGTTGGCACTGCAGAGAGTATGTATTTATAGGGATGTATTCACATGACTTTACTTCACACACACTACTGATTTAGATGTTTAATTTAGGAGCACAGGCGCTCTCTGTAGTCAGCAGAGCCTAAATGAAGGTCTCTGAGTTACCCCCTGAAAGGAGGCACCTTTCTCCACCGAGTTCAGAGCGACCTGAGGTTCCCAGTTTAGGCCCATAAGCCACATGTGCAGTGTGTGAGCCTTGAGTAAACAACACTCAGGGATTAAATGCTGGCCCTGGCACTGCCTTCCCCCACAGGCAGTGAACTCTTCAGAGATCATGACTTGGTCAGACTTGAGTGTGGCTGAAGAGAAGGATCATCTTCATTCCCTGCTGGATATAGCTGGATCCATGGGCCTCAGTAACTCGAGGGCAGAAACACACTTGTGTAGGACCATGGCCAAAATACCATTTAGTCAGTGAGGGAAAAGGGAACTCCCTATCACAGCCCCAGCCGTGCATGCTCAGCTTCAGGTGGCAGGGCAGGTAGTGGCATGAGCCCCTGCAAGCTGCTACGTGCACAACTGGCTACCATGGCTGTTATCCTGGGATGAACAGAGCTGAAAAAATAAAAAAGAGAAGAAAACCCCACCCCAAAGCAACCCCCTCCTCTGCAGAAGTGGAGGTTAATGACGTGGGGACCAGAAGGGGTCTGTGAGACCCCATCTCCTCCATCTGCCTCAGCCGAGGGCTCTTCCTGTGACCTTGCACAAATTGTGGATCTCTTCACTGCTTCTCCACCTCTTTGCAATGAGAATGATTTTATTCACAGAAAGTGATGTCACGAGATTGTTGTGAGGGGATGTGACTCAATGTTTGTATAATGCTTTGAAGATGAAGAGTGCTAAGTATTGTTATTTGAGATGGCAACAAAATAAAACAAAATATGTTCTGTGCAGCTGTTCGAGCCAAATCCATTTTCAGTTAATCTTCCAAGCAGGAATTCAAAATCAAAGTAAAAATCCTTGCCAACTGGAACTTTACAGCTTGATGGGAAAGTTAGAAAGAGAATTAATTAGGTTTTAAATAGTTGTAACTGTATTGTGATGGAGCGTGGAGTGCTCATCTACTCCTAATTGCCAGTCAGTTTGGAACTGGGAATTAAGGCTTGCTCAGGGGAATCTTTTTTTTCAGAAAAGGAAAATAGTTGAGCCATCTTGCATGGCACACTGTATAAACTGTCAGAACTCTGAAAACATGTGCTTTTTCCACTTTATGCTGCCTTTTTGCAGTAATGCAAATCATCAGAAGATGTGGAAAGCAATGAAACTGCCAAATGCCACCACAGAGCTCCTCGGGGGAATTGCTGTCCCCTCCCAGACAGCCCAGCCTCTGATCCTGCCCCAAAGGGCCGCTCCAGTAGGACAGTGGTTCTCCTAGCCCCAGGCAGCCTCTGCCTGGGATATTCCGGGATTGGGTGCTGCCGCTCTCTGTGCTGTGCTGGCCCCTCAGCATCTGCTCCTGGTTGCTCATACAGGGGTCCATGATAAGAGGATTTTCCCTTTGGATCAGGGTTGTCAGTAACCACCCAGGGCTTACTCATGGTGTGATAGAGCAGAATTTGCTCCCTGGCCTTTGTGATGGCCTTTAGCCTCTCTCCCCTCAATTTTGGGAACACAGAAATTCCTGTGCTGAATCAGGCTAATGGTTCAGCATTCCAGCAGCAGCAGCTGACCTAAAACCCCATTCAGGACAGATGTGCTTCAAAATTATTTCTACCTCGTGGTTGATGTTTCAAAATATGAGAGCAAAATTCTGCTTCCCGCACAGTCTATAAAAAGGACACAATAACACCTTCACTTCCCAGGAGCAGTGCTGAGTCCAGACCGTTTGCAAAACACTTTGAATTCCTGAACTTAAATTAGCAAAGCTCAACTATTTTTACCTCCCAAAGACCTGCCCCTCTTAAGGAAATGTACATTTGATTTAGAGTTTTTCCTGATGTTCAAAGGGGACTTGGACGTGTCTCTCAGCCTCTTTGATGGGATTTGTGCATGTGAAGCACCTTCATGAGAGGGTTATTCATTACTTCTCACTTTGAGTGAACACACTGTTTTCCAACTAAACCGTCCTGTTTAAGTTTTGCTGTTCTGTGCAGAGGTATGCCTTCAGATCCCAGTGTTTTTTTTCTTAATACTTTTGAAGTTACTTGTTCCTAAAATATGACTCTCAGTAAACATTTCAGCGCTTTAATTTGGATTAAATTTACGCTTGAATATTGAAGTTCCAAAATAGTTTTATGAGCAAATAAAAATACGATGGCTCTGGGAGCCTTTCTTTTCAATATCTTTTAGTTATATTAAACTCTGTACTCAAGTAACTGCCTTATAAACGGCTTTATATTGCACTCGATTGCGAGTCATTGGAACAACATTCCATAATGGGTTGCAAATGGCATAACATTATGCGCCCCAGTTTCTGCAGCCAGAATGAACAAGATCATTGGAAAGGTTGGTGATGAAAGTGGACATAAAAAAGATAACCTTAAATCTAAACCCTCTATATCACAAGTAATAGAACAAAGTAAAAAAACTCCATATATTTTTCTTCTCAGAAGCAACATGAGCCAGTCCAATCCTCCTTGCTGAAATGCTTTTTCTTATCATATTCCAAGTAAAATTTTTTTTTTCCTTTAAAGCTGTGCTTGCTGTGACAAAAAATGATTGCATAAATAATTTTTCCTCACCTTTAGAAAGCTGATTCTCTCTGAGAATCAATTAGTTAGCTGTTAGAAGAAAGCCTGGATCATATATTCTGGAACACTTAGTGGGCAGGGCTGTGTTGAAACACCCGTGGCAAATGTTCATTACTTGAGGTCTGGCAAAATTAAAAGTGCAGCATAGGACTGACATTTTTTCCCCCTTGTGGAGAGAAACCTGTATAATTAGATGCTTATATTTCTTTTCAAGGTGTAAATCTTTTAGATTTGTATGAATGTTACCATCAGCTACAAAAATGGAAAATAGCAGAAAAGAGGATCAGTTCTTGTATGGTATTTTGCAAAATCTTGATTGCAAAAATATCATCAAGTCACTGAAAGATACAAATATTTTCCAATTATTATCTTCACAATCTTGATATTTCAAGTGCTTTCTGAAACACATCCAGAAATTTGGGAGACCCAGTTCCACATGGTGAAGCTTCTTATGCCCCTCCCAAAAAATAAACCCCAAACCCACCGACCAAATACCTTGCCTGAGAAGTTTTGACAGAAAATAAAGCTTTGTTAACTGAGGGACATGTGCCTCTCCTGTGTGGGCAGTATTTTGGGTGTCAGCTGTTTGGCGATCATACATTTTAATTAAGGCAGGGCACAGTGATTGTGTGCACTTTATTTTAGCTTGTTCTCCCTTGTAAGCCTAATGAACTTACACAGCCCCACAAGCAGGAACAAGCCTGTCAGGTCCCTTTGCCAGCGGACCTGGGCACAGATCCCTGAGCAGATAGTGTGAGATGGCATCACTCAAGAGAGGGAATTGTCCAATCCCATAGAAATCCAGCAACTGTTCTTAGTAAAATACAGTACTCTAAACTGGGGCATATTTTCCTCCTACCTTCCTGTGAGGAAGGCGATGCACTGGGGGAGAAAGATGTTTCCCAAATCCATTTCTAGGAACAAATGCTTTTGGAGATGCTGAGGTGGCTACATCACTCAAATTCTGGCTTTCTCAGTGCTTATTTTATCAGCTGCTCTCAAGCTTATGAGCTGCAGCCGGATGGACTGTGGTCCTTTTGGGAAACATCCCTAGGTTTTATTTAATCACAGTTTGAGAGCTGTAAACCATGAGTTACTGCACAGTCACCTTCTCATGCACTACACCGTGCAGTAAAAGTGAACTGCTCAAGTTTTGGTTTTTAGTTTGATTTGATTTGAACAGACTTTCCTGACTTGTGTGTGAGAAAAGAGAGTGAGGCAGGAAGATCAGGTGGCAGTTTTCACAGGGATGGTCCCAATGGTTAGAGCAGAAGTTGAGGATCAGGATTTCTGTCTTTTCCCTGCCTCAGTTATGGCTCATTGTCACTGAGACAATTCACCTCCTCTTTCTGAGCTCACGTTCGCAGGGATTTCTGTCTGACTCAGTGTGATAGCACTGTCTCATGGTGGTGCTGAGGGAATGATGTGTAGCCAAAGCAGACTCGGACCAGGAATCCTGTTCTGGTCTGATTTACATCTGCCTGTAAGCCATGCCTGAGCTTCCTTCCTCCATCAAATGATACTGTAATCCTGGATTTATACATTAAGGAATCCCTTCAGTGGGGTAACCCCTAAGTGGCCAGCGGTACAAATTGTCGTGTGCAATGTCCACATGCAAGAACGGGGTCTGTGAGGGGAAACCCTGTAAAAAGGGGGGAGATTCTTGAGAATCACCCCCATACCCGTGGAAGTGGCTCTTCGTGTGAGTCAGAAAGGCGTGGGCCTTTCTCGGGAGAGGCACAAGGCACTTTCTCTGGAATCGCTCTCTGTGGTGCCATTGCCTCTTTGCCAGTGCCGGCAGGGGAGGTTGGAGGCAGGCGCAGGCCTGGAGGCGTGGGATGCTCTAAAGGGCCCTTAAGGACCACGGCCGGAGGTGAAGCCCCTTTTTTCTGTGGAGATCAAACAGGAGGGTGTCTGAGGCAGTCGGGGGAGCGCTGATGTACATATTTATGTAAGTGTATAATTTGTGTGTGTTCTATACGTGCCCATAACCATACGGGCCGGCGCGCTCCGGCACCGCCTGTGTGCGGGCGCCACCTGCCGGCCGCAACGCTCGCCCGCCTTTTTCCTGCCGCCCTTCCCGCCGCTTTTCCCGCCGCTTTCTGTGGGACCCAGGGATGAGTCGTGAGGGGATTTGGTTGAGCAAGGAACCGCCCCAGCAGGCTAAAGGTATTTTGAACTGTAGGTTATGTCCCCATGCCGTATTACGTGTCACCCACGTTTATCCCGCCTTCTTTTTGAGTTTCTCCAAGGGAGACCCAAGCTCTCAGCTCCAGAGGAAACATCCTCTGCGCTCTTTGGAGAGTCTCCCTCTGGGGACATGCCCAGACATCTTCCACTGTCTCTGACTGGGTTAAGGCCGGCAGGGATTTCATTTAAGGGACCCTGTTTTCCATTAGCAGTTACTTCCACACAGGGCTGCCCTCCCAGTGCTCACAGCAGTGGTCTCTGGTTTGTGGTGCTGGAAGTCACGCACTGTTCCAGCCCTCTCTGATGAGAACACACGGCCAGAAAGGCCTGGATTTGCCCTATGTAACCTGTGGGCACAGCTGCCCTGTGCAGGAGGTCTGTGTGCTGGGGGTGCATCCAGAGGGTCCTGGAGAGCTGAGCCATCCTCTCAGATCCACACTCTCCCCATGGAGCACTCGGAGTGACCGGCTCCGTGTGGGTGCATCTGGATAGGTGGCAAAAGCTGAGGAAGACAAGTCTGGGTCAGCATATCTTATCAAAGACAGGTACAGAGCAAGTTTATTTAAGCTGTATTTGACTTAGCTATGTAAAAGCCAGAGGGGAATGTAGCTCTTGGCCCCTCAGTACAATTATGTTTTATTTGATGCTTTATGTCTAATTTCTGCAATTCTAGTGCTCATATTAATTATTTTTGAAAATTTCAATGAGTAGGTCCAGGGGTTGGTTTGTCTGTTTATCCCCAAGTGATGTTCACTAAACAACAAATCCAAGCAGTTCTGAAGCTGAATGAAGTCACTCCACTGCTGTTTCCCTACTTCCCATGCAGTACTTCTCATGGACAGATGAGGCTGCTATGGAATTGGTTATTTCAGCTGGGGGAGTGATATTTAGGGGACTGTCCCCTCCCTGCTAGATACTTGCTGAGGGCTCTGACAAGCCTTGACACAAGTAGTTACTCCTGCCTGGCTTCTTCTAGTCTAGATCACTATAAAGTGGAATAACAGAGGGCTAGTTACCCTTGACAGCTGCTTGGAGGTGATGCTGTAGGTGACCACCAGTTTCACAGTGTGACACCTGTATCAGTGCTTCCGAGTTCTGTGCAGGTGTCACCTCGGTGCCACGGGCACATCCAAACTTTGGTTTGCATTTAGAGGGCACTGGGCTGCCTTGAGTGCTGCTTCTCCCTTCTGCCAGAACATTCCTGCCTGGACTGCTCCTGCTGTTTTTTACCATTACATTAAGCTTGTAGATATTAAAGCACTGTCAGCTGAAATCCCTGGCTCCACCACTGACTTTCAAATTTGTAGTCTGGCCTTACCCTTAGCACAAGCAAATGCTTATTTAGGTTGTTTTGCCAGTGTATGATTTAATGACATCACCAAATTTCTGGCTAATCAAAATCTTTCCAGAAGTGAACAATAAATGGCAGCAAAGCATATTCTTGAAGTAGATTTTACATACAAAAACTGGAGCATTAGCAATTTTTCTTTTCAGTAATGAAATAAAAAACACAGAATCAGCTTTTAGGATCAAAGATACATCTCCTTGTTCTACACATAACACCCAGGATGATAATGTGTAACAAGCAGCACACCTGACACCCCCACAATGAAAACCACTTTCTCCAGGCAGAACTGTTTGGTACCCTTACAAATCCAAAATAAAATCAGGTTGTATTGTCCCAAGAAAGAGCATCTAGTTAGAGCAGACCAAAATGTTATTTTTCCCTAAGGGAGCATATTGCATGAAACATTATTCTCTAGATAATGGACAAAAACATTCTTTATTATGAAAACTTTATGCCCTTTCATAAGTGTTAATAATGCTGGGGGTGTGTGGGTGGGAGAGCAGGTGGGTAGGAATGCTAAATGGAAAAGCAAAAGGCAGAGCTATGAGGCTGTAATTTCTTATGAAATATTGCTCCATATGATACCTCTTTGCTTTAGAACATTTTTATAGAAGAGAAATACTTTGCATTTCCTGCAGTCTTCAAGTTTTTGGTGGTTTTTGTGACTGCAGTACTTCTGAAAGGCAGTGGGGAGGGGATAGCTTAGGAAAGCCTTTATTTATCCCAATGACGTACAGTACCAACAGCAGTGGAAGTTTCCTTGTGCTCTGGGCCAGTGCCTGAATCTTGTCTAAAATCTAAAAGTCTAAAAGTCTAAAAGGCTCAGAGCAATATCCCTCTCCAGCTCTCCCAAGTCTCCTGAGATGAGACTCATTGCTGTTCTTCCAAAAACATCTTCCTGTGCTTTAGAAATTGGGTGGTTTTCCCTCATTATTCTCTTTAGAGGTCACAGAGTGATAGTGGCAGCAGAGGTGCCACACAGGGGTGGATTCAGGGGGATTCCTGGGATGGGCTCCATGTCAGAGTACCTGGAATCCTTCCATCTTCTGTTTGCTTGGAAAATTCTGTCATTGAATCTGATTCCTACACTGTGGCCGCCAAATGTTTCAGCTTCACAGCTCTGGTTCATGTGGCAGTAATGACCCTGGAGTTTTTTTCCAGTTTCAACCTGTTTGGCTCACTATTGCAATTGTAAAAGTGTAAAATCTTCCCCACAGGTACTAGGAAAGGTTTAGGACTGTCCTTTCATGAGAATTTCTATGGGAATTTCCATTCAGGGTCCAGAAAACTTTATCAACACAGTTCTTTCACCCACAGTGTCCAGAAATGCTTTTCTGAAGTGATCAGATTGAAACTTCTCTTCATAGTTGCACGGATTTTTTCATGGTTGAAAGTAAAATCCAATGAGCTTGAAATTTCACTATAGACCTCACCAGCCAGCTTCTATCTAAATTAAAGAAAGACTCCATTTTAAAGAATAATAACGTTATAAAAAATAATTAACACGAGAATGAGTATTTGCAGCCCTATTAGTCAGAGGCAGGAAAGGTAATGAGCAAGATTAAAATCAGTGCTGGCCTTTCCTATTAGAAGTTTATGGGCATTTAATGAATTTAAATGGAAAAAGGAAGCTGATAATTGAATTATTTGTAAGAACTTTATTCAGCAGGGTTTGAGTGATTGCTGTTAGCTTTCACTGCTGTGCTCCCCTTTGTCACCTCAACCAGTGCACTGGGAGCACTGGATCTATATTTACTTATGTAATCGGGCAAACATGAGAAGTGTGCTATTGATTGCATTGATTGGAAACCTGTAACCAGCACCAAAAAAAGGTGAGTTGGAACAGGAACCAGCTGCTCAGAGATTGCTACAGCCACCTAAAGAGTTAAACAGGAGCAGAGAAGTCATTTGAAAGAGACTGTGTCAGGCTGGGGAAATGCTTTTGTCCCTCTACACTTACGAGTTCCCATGTAACACCCGACAGTTATATAGGGATGTGTGAGAAAAAGAAATTCCTACAGGAAACTCTGGCTGGGCAATTTGCATTGGTCCATAAAGAAAGGCAGGGAACAGCAGAGCAAAGGCAGGCTCAGCCTACACAACTAGCAGGAAAAATGCTGCAACATAATTAATTTTCATTAAAAAGGTGTGTGGAACAGCAGAAGGACAAACTGCAACTCTCTGCAGATGGAAGGGGCAGTGGGAGAAAGGTGCCAGCAGGGAAAATGCTGCAAATGGGTGTTTTGGAGAAAAGAGAAATGCATTCCCCCTGTCAGCTGCGGGAGGTTTCTTTTTATTGCAGGCTGAGTGTGGTAGCTAATGTGTGTGGGTCCTCGTGGCTTTGGGGGTTATTAGTTTGGGTTGGTTTTAGTACCTCAAAACCCTCAAAATATATTGGAAAAAATCTAACAACTGTGAGTTATCCAGACACTGACATCCCTGCAGACCCGTGGCCTGCAAAGAAACCCAGAAGGAACTTCTTCTCACAGAGGTCAATCCGTTTGCCACAAAAACAACAGATGTTGAAAGGAAATAATTTTAAACTGTAAGGTTTAAATTGGCAGCAGGGGGAAGACAAGTTGCCAAAATGTGTCTTTGTTTTGTGTTTCTGAAAGCCTCAATTCCTCCTAGTGGGAGACTTCCATGTTTGGCCCCTGCACAGATACACTTGCATTTTATATAATCTTCTGTGGCGCAATTGGAAGGCTCTGGCTAAAAGTAATGTCCTGTGAAGCAGATCCAGAGCAGTTGGCCCATGGAAAGCTCTGCACTGCTCTGCTTTTAGCTCTAGTGGTGGTTTTTGAGGTGCATCAGTGAGGGCTGCACTCACCAGGTATCTAGTGGGGGTATTTGCCATGTGGGAAGAAGCAATGGGATTTGGTCCCTGGAACTTCCCAAATGCAGCTTTTCTGTCTGGGTGTGAGCGCTCCGGTAGCTGAAGGTAGTTCACAGTACCCCTTGTGCATGAGCAAAGGTTAAGGAAAAAGAGATTACTGTAACAGGGATCTGTGGAAATAGCTAAAAAGGCAGGATTTCAGGGACGATAGAGCAGATGTGAGTTCTCACTGAGTGTACAGGACAGCACTGAAACTCTAAAGTTACTTTTTACTTTACAATAAAGTTGTGCAGGATCCTTTCTAATTATTACACACACGTGCAAAGAAATGAGAAGCATTTTGTAAATGTAGTGGTCAGAGAAGGAGAGTAATTGAAATGTTAATTCTAATCATATGCTATACTCATGCATTGATTTTTTAATTCCTATTATCCATTAATTAGTTAATGCCTGTAAAGCGCATTGAAGATAGAAAATACTAGAAATTACTATGGACTATTGTTACTATCGTTATCCACTAAGTTTAATTAGTTCTAGTACATTTTAATTGGATTATTGAGATGTAAACTTGGCAAAGATGATTTCAGACCAAAGGCTGTCCTCAGAATCCTGGCAAAGTGAGCAGCTGCAGTGCCCATCCATGCAAATCAGGAGATTGTCTTGTTTATGCAGATTGATACATAAATCTTGTTCGGTTTGCGCTACATGAGCATTGCATCTGATGGCTTCCCCCTCTCCTGAAACGCTCCTTGTTTAGGGCCAAGCTGGGACATGTTCAGCCCAGCCTGGGGATGGTATTGCTACAGAAGGATGTGTCACGGTGCTGAGCAGTGATTTATGTCCCTGGAAGATGAGAAACAAGAAGATTGTAGCACAAAGATGAGAAGATTCTCAATTTCCCTGTGGGGCCAGCAGATTTCTGTCACCCTTTGAAGAAGGGGAGTTGTCTTTGAACCAATAGTATCTTTAACAGTATCTGGTTGTAGTTTGTTCTGTTTTCTTTCTATGTCTGTAATCATGGTGAAACCCTCTGACTTTGTCCTTCGTTCTTGTCTGTGCTTTGGAAGGTTGTATGGAAAATAACTGTTTCTATTCAGCCTTATTTATTTATTTATTTGTTTATAAATAGCTGCTTTTGAGGGAAGCATCGACATCTGATCCTCTTGGAAGAAAACTTCTGGGAGGTTTTCCTTTCAATTTGGTCCAAACTGCTTCCCCCCGCCCCTGTGATAGATCAGGGATATTCTGGGTTTGTGTAAAGTTGAAGATGGTCTAGTTCCAGAATCTGCTTTATTTCCAAGAGTAATTTCTCAGCTGCACATCTTCCCATGGCTGTTTGCAACAGGGCTCTGTGTTCTGCATTTTTTCCAAATGTTTTGATTTTAATGCTTGTAAGAACTACTGTTAAAAAATCTCCCACCAAAATAAAAAAAAAAGGCATTATAGTGGAAAAAAGAACACAAACACTTTTGTTTTTTTAAAGACATTTATCAAAGTTCGGTGAGCTGGGATTTTCTGACACATGGCTGACTTGCAAAATTCTCTTTAACATCCTTGCGTTTTTGGCAATGTAAGGAAATACCACTTGGATTACTGCAACTGTGTGAGGATTTTGGTTGATGAGAAAAAAAGTAGGCAATGTGATTTTTTTTCCCCTAATTATTTTCTGTTAGATATTTCCCTCTTCTAATTTTGTTTCTGTCATTTTCTCTGTGCAAATGTCATTCTGCGTTTACAAAGAGATGAGGACCAAGGCTGGTAAGAAGTACTTGAGCAGGGTATAAGCCCAGCACTCCTTGCAAATAATGGAAAGCCATATATTGGAGCCAGTGAGTTTTGGGACAAATTCTAAAATATCTATCTGGTCTCCGCCTCCATAGCACTGAATTCCTATTAAAATGTAGTGAAGTTGGTTTCCTTTTTTAATCATAACTTTCTGTGAGTCAGTTGTGGGGTCTTACGTAGTGGCATCATACCCCAGTCCTTCAGGACTGAACCCAATTGTCCCTATCCACAGATATTAGAAAGTTACAATCTGTTATTTAGCCTTGAAGAACATTGGCTGAGTTAGCCTAGGGAAATCTCATTTCTGGGTTAGATCTTCCTTTGTTTCACATGGTGCTGAAGCTAAAAGAGTTTGCTATGCAAAGATCTTTGTGCACATTGTTTATCTAATGTTACAAACAGAGAAAATGCTCATCCCCTGAAGATTGGGGGTTTTTGGCATCTAATATTTCCTTGTCTGAAACAATTGTTTCAACTGCGGCCTATCAGTTTATTTTCAGAACCACTTGCCCTTGGCATTTTTCATACCTCAGCTGTGACAACATGTACAGCAGTGTGATTCTCTTCCCTCTCCCTGTGTATTCGAAACTTTATGGTGTATGTCATCCCAAATTGCTGGGAAGTGACTGAGCTCAGCAGGATTTTGCCGGCTGTTCTCAAGGAATGGTTTGTGCTTTACTTAAATCTTATTTATTGGAATCTAATTAAATCTTATTTCTTGGAATTGCTAAGTTGCCCCCTCTCTGTTTTAGCTCTGTTTCATTCAATTTAGAATGTCCACTCTGATCTGTCATGCCTGTGGCTGTGCGAGTCATGCACAGGGATTTTCTCTACCGATGAATTCCTGCTTCACTGAAAAACTCAAACAAGCCAAAAAGCCCCTCACTCCAGTGCCCAGTTTCCTGAGTTCATGCATCTCCTCTGGAACTGATTAAGTAATAATAGCTCAAAGGAGGATGCTTAGAATAGAAATCCTGATTTGGGTGTTCCTTTTTGTTTTGCTGCTCCTGTTCATAAGCAAATAGAACAGAATCTCCAATAATGTGGATATCATTGCAGCATGGTGTTGTAATGATACAGCATGTAACATTAAGTTAGCACTAGATAGAGTAGTTCACTTACCTAATATATTGAACACAGCCTAATTAAATATTTAATGGATTTTTCCCACTGAGAGGAATCAGCAGAATAACTAACGAGTGTGTTCCTGGAGATGAAAGTTGCAGAGGAAGGTGATCTGTGGGGATTGTTGTTCATTCAATAACCTCATGAGCTGCCTTTCCAATTACTGTGTACCTTCCTTCCGAGAGGGGCACTGCATACATTGATATGTAGATGCATATTTCAGTGGCTTCAAACCATTGAAGAACTTCAAAGGCTTACTGCATGACATGATGGTAAATGTTCGGTTGATTACTGTTTGCTGAACTGACAATAAAGTTGTGGTTTGTTCCTTAGTTTTATGTGAGTGCAGCTTTGCAGTGAGAAATGCCCATATATTAAATGGGACACTCAGATTTAACTAATTCTGCCTCTTTCCTTTGCAGGAACCAGAGGTCTGAAGGTGTATCTTGTAAATTCTAGGAGCACTGTCTTTTTATGGACTATATTGACGAGAGTCCTTTCCTGTAGTGGTTTTATAGCCCCAGCTTCAAGGGGTCCCACTCCATGGCTGGGGGTCTCGGGTGCCATTGCAGTACAAATAAATGAGTGAGGCTCAACGTGGATAATACACTGCAGTCTTTATTCCGTCCTGAATGGCATTGTCAGAGCTGATAATTAATTAATTTCAGGAGCCAGTGGTGCCTGCACAGGGCTGGAGCAAGTGAACAGTGTATCTATTAGCAGGCAGCTTCCTTCTACAGTCCTGTAGTTTCCAACTGATGTGAAGGCAATGGCTTTAGATCCAACTGGGCTTTAATTCCAGCTAAAACTTACAACTCCACTAGGCATTGTGATAGTTTTCCTGCTATACCGTTAACTCTCCTTTTCTGGCAACTTTTCTTGTTTTTCTCATCAGAAGTAATCCATAGGTAGCAATTAAAAAAAAAAAAAAAGGCAGAAGGTGTCTGCTGTCCTGGGCAGACTCTGTGCTCACTGGACCCTTTCACTGACATTGTGAATGAGCCCAAAGGACTCTGGGCACCAGCTCCTTCACCCGTGTTATTGCCATGTTCCACTAGAGCCCTGTGAGGGATTGCCAGTGAGCTGGAGACCCAGGGTTTGGTCAGATGTGGGAAATAAACCCTAAGAAATATTGCAGTCATTTTTAAATTGCTGTAGCAGCACAGGGAATGCACTCAATAGGAAGTGCCATGTTCCATTAGATAAGCTATGAATGCTTCACTTCATAGGAGCCCGAATACTGAACGGTTTTGTTGTTGTTGTTGGGCTTTTCTTTTGTTCTTTTCCTTTTGTTTGTTTGTTTTTTAATTAAAAAAGAAAGGAAAAAAAACCTGGTTTTAAAGAAGGTGCTAAGGAAATGGGAATTATCAAAGCTGCAACTGGTATAAAGGAAATGAATGTTATCACAGCCACATCTGCTGGAGAGGTTGTGTTACTCTTGCTGCTTTTTATTATCTAAAAGTTGAAGTGTCTTGGAATTCTTTCTTGCAGCAGGAGCTGTCCAGAGCTAAGCACCCCTCAGATGAAGCCTGGGTTAGAGCTGGCAGGGCAGCATTGCAGGTTAACTTGTCAGGAAATGAGCTGTTCCTGAGCTGCTGTCCTGGCTCTGGAGCCCCAACAAGGAGGGATGTTGTGGAAAGCAGCACTCCAGATGCTGTGGCCTGGCCACTGGCTTTGGGAAGTGCTGAGAGGGACTTGGGGTTGCATGAGGACATGAGACTGATGTGGACTGAAATGCAAATGTCTCCTTTGGGTGTTCCTTGGTTTTAGGCTTTGCTTTCATTACTTGGTTTCCAATTTTGTACTCAAGGACCAATGCTTGGCTGGATGAATGGTTTTGTTTGTGTTTTTAAACTAGTCTAGTATTTAAAGTGACTCTGGGGGAATCTTCAAAAGATTCTAATTTTGCCTCTCTGTAAATAGGTAATCCTAGTAAAGATGTGAAAACCTTAGTATGGGAAGTTTTGATAATTTGGAAGTCCCTGGAAGGGTTTCCCACTGAGCTGCACTGTGGAAGTTGTCAGTGAAGCAACAAGAGACAAAGAGAAATTGGCTTCTGCAACAGACCACTGGTGTATCTGTGACAAAGTAAGTGGTGAATAAATAACCAATGATTTCACAACAGAGTCCATCTTACTGCAGGCAAAACCTGAAATTTTGGGAGATGTGTACAAAATCCCACCCTACCAGGGAAGGAGCTGGATATAAAAGGCCATCATGTAGCCATGAGTCAGCCAGAATGAGTGGATGGGTGACTGATTTAAATGTTTTTTGGTAAATTAAGATGATTCTGAATGAAAAATAGTGTTACAAAACATTGGAGATCTGTCCGGGGGTAGATTAGTTTTACTTAAGCATACATAGCTTTGTAAAAAATGCAATGAGTAATCACTTTTTGTAAAAAGGTTTTATTAACACATGTCAATAATGCCTTAATCTCATTCCAATGCTTGCACTTACTAAGTATGCCGTAAATGCTTAAAGCTCTATTGATGTCTTAGGGGAGGACAGAAGGTCTCCATCTTCATCTCTGTAGTTACTGTGCCAATATTTGCCCCTTTTCCAGGGTTGGGGAAGCAAAGGATGATGCTGTAGGACATGCACCTTGTTTCACTTCCCACCATATGGGCATGTGCTTTATTTCCATCACCAATGGTGGAAAGAAGCATCTGGCCCCTTATTAACTCACTAATCAAGTATGAACAGGAAGCAAAGTCCAGTGTTACCCAAATGATGAACAGGAGCACAATTAAAACAACCCCACAGATGCTCTGGTTATGTGTCTGTGTTGGATCCCAACCAGAACAAACTGTCAGCTCTGCAGAAAAGTTGCCAAGCCCTCCACGATAAAATCAGCCCCATAAAAATGTTATAATTAATTATTTCCCTCTAACATCTATGGATGCCTTTAAGTTATTGTTTCAGGAATGTTTTCTGCTGAGTTGGAAAGGTGCCTGTTTCCATATTTTATGTTGCCTCTAAGGATCAGCCATCAGCCCACTTGTTTAACCTTGGGCAGTAATAAAGCATGTTCATTTACATGAACCTCACTGAGATTAACAGATGGGTTTGGGAGCATGGGCCAACACCTGCAGAAGCAATTTCCCTGTCAGTTTGAGTGGCAGTATCTTTTCCTGCCTTGGGAAAATATCTTTTCCTTACTCACCTCCTGTGAGTAATCCATGACCTGGGGAGCCTGGGTTTGTCCTGGAGGAGGGGCACACAAGTCTGCAATTGAAACAAAAGGCAAAGTGCCTATGCGAAACCTTCCAGGAGTTTTCATTCTATTACAGATTCCAAGTCAGAGCTGCAAGTCTGGCTGAGCCACAGCCACTGCCTAAACTCAAGCAGGGCGTGCTCATTGCTCTCCTCTCCTCTAGGGCATCTTTGGTGGCTGTCCCGAGTCAGGGTGTGTTTAGTCTACTCCAAATGTAGGCTTCTGTCAGCAGGGATGGGCTTGCTCCATCTCCATCCCTGGCCTTGCGTGTTCCTTCCACCTCCCTTGCATCCCATACAGGTTCTGTGAGCCAGATCAGTGCAGTCATCCACAGGAAAACCAGTCATTATTCATAAGTGGTAGATTTTAACATTATTTTTTCATTGACTCACAAAGCTGATCCAGCTCACCACACACTTGCATGGTCACTGGACCATGAGGAAGGTGTAAGTGGCAGCAGGAGGAAGTTCAAAGCAAGCTTTGCTTTGTGACAATTTCTGAATTTTGAAATATGGAGGTAAACTTTTCAACGATTTCAAGAAGAAAAATCTTTTTATGTAGTTAGTTTTCTTACAGAATAAATAGAAATTATTTATCACAAGTAATTAATTAAAGGGGTTTAAGTTGCAACTTTCTGAAATTTTGAAAAGCTCAATGACTAATTCAAGCTGATCTTGCCTCTTCTCTTCAGGTTGTTAATTTGAAAACACTTTTTTCTAGATTTCTTTTACATTTTCTCCTAGTTGGAAGTACATGAACTTCTTTCTCTCAAAAGTATTTCTGGGATGAGAAAAGTGCATGTTGCCTGCACAGCTTGGGGTCAGCCTGGACTCGGACCCTTCACTGCACGTGGCAAGCGAATGTCCCCAAGAGGCTCTGCACAGCAGAGCTGTGCTGCGATCTGCCAGCGGGTTAAACCGCGGCGAGCCAGGTAGGGAAAGCGCAGGCGAGGGCACAGGACGAGAGAGAGCGCCACAACACTGGCTGTCCGGCCAGCTGTGTATTCGCCAGTGCCGGGCACCCGCCCGGACAGGAGAGGATGGCGGAGGCTGCTCGCGGGCACGGGAGGGTCGGTGAAGTTCCAGTTTGGGTTCACCAGACCCACCGG
>VZRO01007456.1:157476-182441 GCA_013397915.1 Daphoenositta chrysoptera | reverse complement strand
AAATTTTTTTTTTTCCCCCAAACTTAGGGGTGGGGGGAAGGGGTGGTGGTATCCTGCCTTTCCCTCGGAGGATATTCTCCTTTAAATTTTGGCCAAACCAGCAGAATACCTTGCATGAAACAGTTAACTGTCTAAATGGGCAAGCAAAAGGCAAGGGAGGTAACACTGAGAATGATAATTGTAAAAAGTCACAAAAGCCAGTGACATCTCATAAGAATGTGGCCAAAATTCCAAGATGTACTCCTTTAGACTTGTTTTGCTGCCAACCTGCTTGCCTGTTGAAGTGAGTGGTAGAAGAACAGGTATCAGGCTTACTTGTTCTTGGATCTCAGGCCCTTATGAGTATGAAATAGCCAGAGTGGATGACACAGAGTTTTGGAACTGCAGTGTAAAATCACATGTCAGGAAGGAACAGAAGTCAGTGAAATTATAGAACTTGCTCCTATGCCTTGAGTAGAAATCATATTCTAAAATCAGAAAATTGTTGGATATTGAAGAGCTTCCTTAAAGAATTTTGAAAGTTATCTAAAATTAATTTATAATAATTTTACTTCATAGATAGCAGTGTACTAGAAGTTACTTTTGCAAGACATTAGCTTTACATTTTTGTGGAAGGACACAAATCATGAACTGGTCCATTTTTCTAGTACTTCTGCAGAATGTATATTTTCTCGGGGATTGGCAACAGTATTTAGAAAATAAGTGATTCTAAGATGGTTTGCAAAATTTGCTCTCAGATCCACTGTATTATGAATTGTCCAACATTTATACAACTAAGGTATATTCATTATATCGTGTTTTTGTGTATCTTTCACTTTGCCCGTACACAGAAGAAACTCCGAGTTGGAGGTGGCTTCTGGAGCAGAGTTCAATCTCTGTCCCACACTGGAAGGCATTGGCAGTACATGTTTTTCTCTCTCAAATTTCACCTTACATGCAGCCTCAATTCAGTCTATCTGCTTTCTGCCATTTAGAAGGCTTTCCACAACCTTTGCTGGCATTTCTATTTCTATGGAAACAGTCTTTCTTAGTATTCTGTAGCAAATTTCAAGCTGTCTTTTCATATATTTTTCCTTTTTTTTTTTAAATTTTAGGTCTCCTTTCTTTTGTCTCTTCTCTCTGTTCCTTCTGTACTTGCCTACCTTCCTTTTCCCTCAAATTTATATGCCTTTACAATCCCTGTTCTTTGTGGCCTCTGTGGCAGGACATCCCCCTGCCCCCCGGCTCTGTGTATCCCAATAGGTGGTGCATAAAGAGATAACTATGGGTGGAAAAGCCCATCAGCAGTTTATCTCTGATGCCATGGGTGATTCACAGCTAGCTAAGAATTAACATCTTAGTCTGGCGAGCCGATGGGGGAGAGATAAGAGATATTTCTGACTTCACAGCCACCATTTTACAACTATAAAAGATACATGAGTTATCACTGAGGCTAGAAGCCTCTTACATCCCGAAAATGTCGGAGACTTCTCCCCGAGGCTTGGACGCAGGCTTCGCGGTTACTTCCCCAGGGATTGAGTGACAGGATCTTGATGTGTGTGTGCCACCAACATTTGATGGTAAGATACATTGAATCCTAGGTTTATACTATTTCTTCGCTAGCTGTAACTGAAAGGTACCAGTATTGTGCACTGTATGCCAATCTACTAGTAGTATCTCTTTTTATTTTATCCCTGTGTAGTAATAACTTGTTTTAAGTCTTGTCTGTTAGTTTTCTTGTCTATTAATAAATAATTCATTTCATAATAGACTGAATCAGCTATTATTAAAGAACTTGTTGATAGAGTGGATCTTTGGGGTGCTGGTCACTTCAACACACCTCCTGCCTGCGGTCATAGGCCTCGGCAAAGACAGGAGCTGAATTTAAAACAAAATCAGTTCGTGACAGCCTCTGAATAATCTGTGCTACAATTTTTCCTTCCACTCCTTTTTCCTTTCAGTCTCTTTCTATTCCATTTTGTCTTCACCCTTTCTATTGTTTCATTGTACCCTCTTGTCTCTCAAATATTTCACCTTTTTCTCTCTGCATCATTCATTTGAAGATTTTTATTTTAACATGTCCCTTTCCCAACACATGCATGTGTCTCTTTCTTAATTTCATCCTCCACATTTCTGTAAGGTCACAGATATTCATTTCCTTCTGTCCTCAGCCTCACTGCCAGATTTTGCAAAGGGGGAAGACCTTTCTAAATTCAGTTGTGGGTTAAAAAACAGAGAAGAATGTCCCACAGAGATTAATGAGCAT
Organism: Daphoenositta chrysoptera; assembly: GCA_013397915.1. Lineage (NCBI taxonomy): Eukaryota > Metazoa > Chordata > Aves > Passeriformes > Daphoenositta > Daphoenositta chrysoptera. The sequence goes on along the minus strand of VZRO01007456.1, from coordinate 180,196 downwards.
GGTTCATGGAGGAGCAGAGGTGCTATGGGTTTCTTTGGGGTACCAGTGTAGATCCAGGAGTTAGTCTAGCGTATGGGGCTGATGTTCAGTGCTGCAGACTAAAATTTTACACTGACAAAACTCCAAGATCCTGTGTGTCATGGTGTCATCCTTTCCATTTTGTTAACAACAATGGGTTAGTGACAGATGTTATAAACCTTGATAACTTATCTGAACTTAGAAAATTTTAACCCAATCTGCCTCTTCACCTGTTCTGAGTAGGGCCTTACTCTTATTTATAGTAAGGCACTTCCAGAGCATTCCTGCAGCTGTTGCTAGACCCTCCTGTAAATGACAGTCATTATCATTAATGGATAATTAGAACCTAAATACTCTTGCTGCAATTTCATCCTGCATCCCAGGGCATTGCAGACTATTTTATGAATGATCATGGTATCATAGAATAATTAATGTTGGAAAAGATCTTTAAGATCTTTGAGTCCAAAGATTAAGTTAGCACTGCCAAGTCCACCACTAAACCATGTCCCTAAGCATCACATCTATACGTCTTTTGAATGCTTCCTGGGATGGTGGTTCTATCACTTCACTTGGGCAGCCTGTTCCAATGCTTGGTCACCTTTTCAGTGAAGAAATTTTTACTAATATCCAATCTAATGATATTTCATTGTGTTATTTTAGAACATTCTTTTAGTATACCTACATTATAGAAAAATGGAGACAATATTATATACTTTGCGTTTTTTCTACACTATATAGAATTTTGAAGAGCTCTCTCCTATCTGTGATGTTGTTGGCTGGGACAGACATTTTTCTTCACAGTAGCTGGTATGAGGGTCTGCTTTAGTAGTGTGATGGAAACAATGTTGATAATTCGGGGATGTTTTAGTTACAGCTGAGCAGTGCTTACACAGAGTCAAGGCCTTTTCTGCTTTCTCCCACCAGTGAGGAGGCTGGGGGTGCCCAAGAAGTTGGGAGGGGATACAACCAGGACAGCTGATATTCCATACCTCATGGCACCATGTTCAGCCTATAAAGCTGAAGAAAGAAGAAAGAAGAAGGGCATTTGGAGCGAGTGATGGTGTTTGTCTTCTCAAGTCACTATTATGCATGCTGGAGCCCTGCTTTCCTGGGGATGGCTGAACATGTGCCTGCCCATGGGAAGTGGTGAATGAACTCCATGTGTTGCTTTCCTTGTGTGTATCCATGCCTTTTGCTCTACCTATTTAGCTGTCTTTATCTCAGCCCATGAGCTTCCTCACTTTTACTCTGCCCCATCCCACTGGGAAGTAATGAGCAACTGGATGTGCGGGGCTTAGTTGCCAACTGGAGTTAAATCACTATATTATCACTTTTCTCCTAACCAAATTAATGGATCTAGTTCTTTTCTGTTTCGTCCCTATTTGAAATACTTCCCTGTGGTTTTTGTAAGTTTCATTTCCCATTCTCAAAATATTTTTCAGTTTCTCTCATAGTCTCTTTAATTGAGTTGACCAAAAATAAATGTAGTATTCGAAGTAAGGACATGCTGTAGAGCAGGTTGTATACACTGGCATTTTATGTAATTTTGTCTTTGCTATTCACCATCTCCTTTTCCATGCAGACAAATATCTTATTTGCTACTTCTTCATGCACAGCTGATTTCTTTGAATGGTCTGTAATGATGCCCAGAACTATTTACCCAAGAAATAACAGCTTATTCTGAATCTGTTAGTATATATCAGTATTTTAAACTATTCCTTCCAGTGTGGGTTACCTTGCACTTGTCTAAAATAAATCTAATCTGTTATTGTGTTGCAAATTTCTCTAGTTTAATAGGTCTTATCAGAATTCCTTCCCTCGTTACCACTGAAAGATTTTATTCCTCTAGGCAATACTGCAGCTTGCTTTGATTATACTCTCTTCCTATTACTTAATATTGTTTAATATTTACACATTGTGATTGATTCATCACCTGATCAACACCTGATATACAAAGGCCTATTTGGAGATGGTGTGAGAAGCAAACCCATCTTTTCTGCCACCCTAGAGAGTGAAGGAATGTCTGGAGCCACACAAAGAGAGTGCAGCTGCCTCAGGAAGTGTAATTACGGGGCAAATATCTAATTAATCTCTTCTCTTAATTGAACTGCTCCTTCATTATCTTCATGAAATCCAGAGCAGCACTGCCCTGGAGCAGCTCTGCTCACTAGGAGCACATGTCCCTCGGGCTAAGAGTGTGAGGAAGCTGCAGAATCTGCAGTCTAGGTGTCTCTGTGCTCTGGCATTTCCTGAGACTGTTGACAATTCAGGGTTTCTGATTTTCTCTTGTAAATTTTGACCCCCAGCAGAACTCTGTTCAACAGCAAGTTCCTCTCATTTCCTTATGTGAAGATCAAAACAGGCCAACAAACTGTTGCAAAAGCTTCATCCCCAAGATAGTAATGATCCCATTCTCTTACACTGGGCATCAATTACAATACCAGCACACATAGAGATGGATTTTGCCTATGAGACCCTGTGGATATCATAGCCATAAGGCAGGACAGGTCCTGACTGCCAGGGGCCATGCCACAGCTCCAGCCAGGGAGCAGGACACTGGGGACAGCCCCAGCCCCAGGCATTTGGCATCAACCAGGGACCTAGGATGGGCCATGGGCAAGGGTGGGCACTCAAATGGGATACAAAACTGTGTTTGGAGCTAGGTTCTGCTACAGTTATAGCCTAAAAGTGCTTGAAGGGTACCCACAAAGGCAATAGGACTGTACATTGTTAAATGATGGAAAGTAAAAAAATGTATTATTTTATAAGTGAACAAGTTCCTGACACTGGGATTTTTTACAGAACAGTTATGGCAGAGGGGAAGTCTTGATGTCCTATTACCCAGGACATTTGAAATTAAGCTGATCAAAACCTCAGCATATGCACTGTGGGAAAGACTCCAAAGATAGATAAGTAATGCAGTGGATAAAAGGGGTTTTCAATCTCTTATTATGATGAAATTATAGCTTGAATTGCCCAGCAAGAAAAAGTTGCACAGATTCATTACATGCAATTTAAATCTTTTGGTTTTGTTACACGCTCGAGGAAAAAACTAAATCCCAACAGGATGTCACCATACTGTGCCCATGCCATACAGCTCAGAATGTATGAACAGCATGTAGTCATGTTCACAATGAGTAAGAAATTGAACCAAAGCCTGTCACTTTTGCTACACTGGCCTTTCTGCCAGCCAGAATGATATATTCCATGATTACTTTAGACATTTTGACTAGTTAATCCACAAGAAAGAAAAAAAAAGAACTCTTGTTGAACTATTAATTACAAATGAGCTTAAAATACTTGTTATCACTGGAAATATAGGGCAAAACCTTGCCCTGGGACATGCAGACAAAAATCCTGTTGTCTTCAGAGTGACTTGCAAGTGTATATCCAGGGGCAATGATTAGACTATTATTATTTGCTCAAAGAAATAAGCCAGGTAATAATGAAGAAGGACATTCTTAACGTTTCATCCATAACACTGCAACCTTGAGCCACATATCTTTTCAGATTTAACCTGGAATATTTTACAGCATGCAATTAGCCTGACAAAATACTGTTTCAAGTCTCATTCATTAAGAGATTCCTGAGGGTCTTGGTATTTTGCTTAAAAAAAAAAAATCATTATTTCAGAGAGTACAAAGCAACTTTTCAACTGAGAGGAGATCCTGAAAAATGAGAGGGAAGGGAGGGAGGGAGAGACGAAGGAAGGAAGGAAGGAAGGAAGGAAGGAAGGAAGGACGGAGGGAGGGAGGGAAGGAAGGAAGGAAGGAAGGAAGGAAGGAAGGAAGGAAGGAAGGNCCCCCCCCTTTTCCATCACTTCTTCCAGCACCCAGCCCACACAAAGGATAACAAAGATGGAATTTTTGGTCAGTATTACAGTTCTTAACAAGTCTCTCCAAACCCAGGAAAAAAGGAGGTCTCCTCTTTGCTCCAGCGTGGTTTCCAAACTGCTACTTGCAAAAGTCCTGCCTGCCCGGAAACAGTCTATTGCAATAAAAAACATACTAATCTCTCCCATGCAAATCTTACAGTCTTTTCATACTGCAGTCATGGGCCAAAAATGGGGTGTTCTTGATTTAAGGATAAGCAAATTCCAGCCTGAAATTCACAACTCTTTTATTCACAAAAATCTCTTAAAAAAAGGTCTTTTGTCCTGGGATGACTGTTTCAAACTAAACACACAGCTCCAGTGACCTGGTGTGGGTCACCTTTCTTTTTCCACAGGCTGCTTACAGAATTCTCAATCCCCCCATATCTTTCAAATGGATTATAGAGAAAAGAACAGTTTATGGTATTACAATTTTTACCACAGTCTGCAAAGGTTCGATTTAAGCTTCGCGTGGCTCACGACTACGCCCTCTTCTTTCCGCCGCCATCTTTCGTTCTGTCTTGCATAACTCACTTTCTCCTTCTCCCTCTGACTTTACTGCCATGTTGAACAGCTTACTCTTGTTGGGCTGTATGTTGAAGAAAAAAAGCCCTTTTCCTTTGGTGCTGCCAGTTATTTGATGTTTTCCTCAGTCTGAGAAAGCTGGAAAATCGGCTCCCACCGGGTCCATGCGGGGCCGCGTGGAGTGGGGGACGGGAAGCCCCTCCTGGGTCCTGGAAGCCACTCCGGTGGTCTCGGCTGTGCAGCTCATGGGTGCTTCTCATCTACCCAAGGCTCTGAGGGGGGGTCTCCAGCAGCATTCCAGGGACTTGTGCCCTGGCGCCGGGGAGGGGAGGCTCAGGCCCGCTACCGAGGGCCAGGCCCGGAGCCATTCTCCCCCCACCCTCCTCCCTGCAGGAGGGCTGAATTCAAAGGGAAAGTTCCCGCTCCTCCAGCAGGTTTAAATATGCGAATTTGAAAAGCGTAATTGGATTGGGAAACTGTCAATCAACTTAGCTCCAATCCACGACAGGAAAGAAGGAAGGAAGGAAAGAGGGAAGGAGGGAAGGAAGAAAGGAAGGAAGGAAGGAAGGAAGGAAGGCAGGCAAAACAAATATGTGCATTGAGGTTTGTAAAGTTGGAAAGACATCTTTGTTTTTATTTGAGTCTGTGAAATGCAATCTTGAAGTCACACGTGAATTATACAGAGAAACTGGGAAGTTATTTCTAGGATGATCTCCTGGGTTCATTTAGGGGAAGAAGCATCCCACATCTACTTGAAGACTTCGTGAACCAAGAAATTTGTGAACTAAGCAACTTACTAAGATGATGAAATATTAATGTGAAACAGACTTTAAACTGTAGGTATTGAGACTTGAGAAATGCAAATGCTTTTAAAATAGTTTCTAATCCCTGAACAAACAAGCCTAAATCTTGGAATCTGTGATTGTATTTTCAGAAGTGAGACATCTTAAAGCATTTCTGAGGAAGACCTGAGCACTGGTCATCTGGAAAATTGGGCCCTTTGAAGCATCTTAAATTGGACACACATTATGATTCTGCCTGTTGAAAATTTACTCTTGAATTCCTGGTACTTGCTTGAAGTTTACACTGCTAAGAATCCTAAGGACAGTGCAAATATGTTTCTTTTCAGCAACTTTCCTTCTAGTACAAGTGCTTACAAGGTATTTGCAGAAGATCCGCTGGATATTTATAGTATCATTGATTATGATATTAACATCACTATTAATATTATTATTAATAATAATAGTCTCAATTTATTTGTTTGGGATAACTTTTTTTGTGTTCTGTCCAAGTCTGCTGAACAAGAATGCAAGCAGGCTCTGGCTTGCTTTAACACCAGGCCCAGCATTCCTGGCCTAAACTATAAAATGCCTCTTGTCTTCAAGGGGTGAGGAGACTATTGCCAAAATACACAAAACTATCTCTGGCAACAATAGCAGCAGTCCTTCCTTTGCTCATCTGCAAGATAAAATGTTCATCTGTAAAATACCGGGTAATGGTAATGCAGCTTTTGATCTTCATCAGGGAAGCTCTCATTGCTGAGCCTTGATCTTGGGTCTACATGCTCTATTTCCTTTGAGAATGCCTAGACAGTTACTGGAAGCTGTCACCCCAATGACTGCTTTGAACACGAGACAGCTGTACTTCTGCTAATAGCTCTGCCCGCTGCAGTTCCCTCACATACAGTTTTTCCTGTGCAGAATTATTATCAGCAAGAAATCTGGCCTCATTTTCTCAAGTAGATTGCATTTGCCTGTTCAGTTTTCATTGCCATCTTTCAATCTGAATTATTTTTTTACCTGTTATCTCATGTTCTGTTGTGTTCAAAAGATTCTAGTAGCAGTTGCAGGAAAGCCACAACGGAATATTAGATAATCGCTAATTATATGAAACATGTCTAAATTGCTACAAATATTTCTTCACTGTGCAACCTACTTAGATTCTAGTTCTGTGAGGATTTATTTATGTGCTAATTTATGCCTGGTGGTTTGAAGTTTCTCAGAAAAAAAACCCAAGCCTATCTTAAGTATTTCCATAAGGGCATCGGGAAACAGAGGAACTTCAAATCATTATTATTCATCTTTTTTTTCTCTTCTTTAACATTAAAAGACCTGATTCCTGAGAGATCAGTTAAGTACTTCCTTACCTCCAGTTAAGTTGCTGTCAGACCTGTCCTTAGCATATGAAGTAAAGAAGATAGAGACAGCTGTGGCGTCAGTATCAAGTGATGGTACAGAGTAGCACAATAAAAATAAAAATGTATCCTATAGACTACAGAAAAAGCAGCGTTTTCCTAATTACCTCTGAAGTCTGAGCTTGACAAGAAAATATATCACATAGGTCTTTGTTGAATGTGGAAAGAGACAGCATTCACATGAAAAGAACAGTGCAAACCTCCTGCAGCATCTTCCCATCTTTCTGTCCTCAGAGATGAATGTTATCTTGTTATAGATTGCCAGGTCATACTTCATTTATTAAAAAGCTGATGCCAGACCCTGCATAGCAGATGCCATTTGCAGTATGTGTAAATCTTAATAGACCTTTAAACCCTAAGGAAGATGCTAAATCTTCTGGACTTCACTATACTCCTCTTGCACAAGAATCTGTTATATCTGAAAAGCCTCAACCCCAGCTTCACCAGCTCTGGATTTTACCTGTGAAACCCCATGGCTCAGATTGAGACATATTGACAGAACACAAAAATCAAAGAGTAACATGCCCATTATCAGCTTTTCAGCAAAATTCTTTTTTCTATTTTTTTTCTCTTTTTGCAGTAATACTTTGGAAAGGTCACTGAATCTCCTTCCCACTTCTGCCATTCTTTTTCGGTCAACATAACCCCTACCTCTCTTTTTGTGAATCTTTCAAGGTAGACGTATCACATACACAAGTCAAAATTAATGATGCAAACTGATGCGTAGACATCATATGGAAAATCTTCAACAGGCACTAGAATTGTGTGACCCTTCAAACACTGTTGCCTGAATAATCCTATCCTGATTCCTGGCTGGAGGTGTTTCTCAGACATCAGGCAGGTGAGAGCATGAGTATAGTAAGGGATTACAAATCTAAAGAGTATTTTGAATCTTAAAACTATTTAACTATCTGAAGCTATTTCATCTCCTCATAACCTCGAAGTTTGCAATTTCGTGATTTCCCCCAATTTTAGTGAACTAAGAGATAATGAAAAGGAAACTTTTTCCTCAGGCTACTGCTGGGGTTATGTTTTCACACCTCCCATTCCTGATGAAGTGCTCATAAAGCTTATCAAGAGGCATTGTAATTTATAGCTTGATTTTGCTCTGCCATAAAATGTCAGGCTTTAGGCTATGCCTATAAATGGCAGGAGAAGCTCAGCTGTCCACTGTGCCAACCCAGAGCAGAAACCTTGGCAGCCCCTCCAGTGTTACTGACAGAGTTTCTCATCATTTTGTTTTGTGGAGAAAAGCTGGAAAAAACAATGTCAGTGTACCCCAAAGACTCCAAGAACCTAAAATGACTCAAAAGGTGTAAAAAGCAAATCAGGATTTATAAGGTAACCATGTCATTTTAGTGTGTATTTTTTTGATTTACAGGACTGGCAGCTGGGGTTAGACAGAGTTTTCATGTGAGACTCAGACTAACTGATTTCATAGACACAGGAGAATCCGCTGTTTCTGGGGTTTGGCTGGTGTGCACCTGGCAGGACTCGGCACAGACAGAGTCACTGTTTTCTTTGGGCAGGTGAGGACCCCTAGCTAAGACTTACTGTTTTCCTGGGGCTGGGCTCACACAGTTACAAGCTGGTTTTCAGTGCCAGCAGTCATGAAGACAGCACTGATGGAGGTTTTTTTCCAGTGGTAGAAAAGTGCTTTGGCTCAGATTCCTGCTGTCCTAGTGGGTGGTTATAAAGCACTTTCATGTTTTGTTTCTGGTTCAGGTAGCCCTTGGCATCGATGTGAGCACCCTCCAAGGCAGGATGAGCTGCTGTGTGTCCCGTCCTCACATGCACACCCAATGTGTGAGAAGCAGTCAGGGTAAGGAGTAACATGGCATGACCTGTATCTGTGGGAAAAGTCAGCTTGCGTTTCCAAAGGGAGTTTACCAGGGTTTTCTTCAATTAAAATGCGAGCACTAATGTATAAAAGGAAGTGGTGGGGAGAGCAAAACTACACATCAATGCACACAGCTGAGTATGAGGGAACTGTGGAGAACACCTGAATATAAGAGGGAGCTGTGGAGAACACCTTTAAAGATTAAGACTCTTAGAATAAGGGTAATTTCATGGTGGAAAACCTATTTTATTGTACCTTCTGTTGAGAGGAGTAAAATTGGATTGCACAGTTTTCATTGTACAGTTAAGGACTGGTAGCCTTTATACACTGTACAGCCTATGGGATAGCAGAGGAAAAGGTGCTTTCTTTTTTCTGAGATTTCAGAAAATAATTTTGAAATAAGTTAACAAGAATGGTACTTCATTACATCAATCATATATCTCAAAAAAAGCTGCGTGCCAGCAGAAAGCTAGCCATCTAAAAGTCTAGAGGAAGTCACAAAGACATATAACTTATATAGATTTGCAGATGAAATATGTAATGAATCTTGTCCACAGAATTATTCGATATTACAAAACAGTTTTGAGATGCCTTTTTTGGCAACCTAATTTTTAAGCCTTAGGGATAATGTGAGCATTCTTTGATAACCATAATGACTTGTTGAAAGGTTGGCTTTTTAAGGAAATGTGACTGAAATCTGTGTCCATCTGTCTCTTTGCTTGCTCTTTGCTCTCTCACCCTCTTGACCAATCTGGCTGATCCTACCACAATCAGCAAAAGGGCAAAGTATCTTGAAGTTACAGAGGTCTGACAAGTTTCACAAATTTGACAGCTGAGAAAAAAGGAAGCCTCAAATTAATACTGTCACTGACGCAAAAGCTTCAGCACAAACACAAGAGTCTTCAGCACAGTCTAAACTAACCACAGTAGGTGAAAAATATAAAGTTATAGACCAGAAGTTTGGTTACATGGGAGGGAGTTGGGGGTGAGCAGAGGAGTAGCTGAAGTAATTGGGGTAGGGCAGGCAAAAAGATGAACAGATGCAGGATGTAAGTAAATAGAAAATCCATCATTATTAATTCTGTTCTTACCAAGCTGCTTTCTTTTTAACATGAATTAGAATTCCAAATAGTCAAACATTCAGGAGCTGCAGAATAAAGTAAGACATCAGGTTTCACACCACTTGCTGCATGAGATATGCTAACATTGCAGCACTACAGCTCATTCTTACCTTTCCACAGGGTCAGCCAAATGCTGAGTGGTAATACTGGCCTCATTAAAAGCACTTTTCATAAGCAGTCTCCATGCTTGGTGTAAGGACCTCACTAAAGAAAACACAGCTTACTAATATGAGTTTTCATTGGAGTTTAGATTTGTCAGCAGAATCAGGCCAACTTTTGTAATTCTGTGACGCAAACACAACTTATCTTTTGGAGATGAGGGAAAGGACAATCTAAAATGCCAGTGTAGTAAGAGGCATCTCAGATAAACCCAAAACTGAGTTCCTAGCATCTAAATATTTAGGGCAGAATATTTTAGAATAAGAAGTATCTATTGTTTTCTTTTCTTACATGGATCTCACTTCTGGAGGACTTGTGATGCCTAAAGATTTTTAGTTTTTCCATATATTTTTAGCTCTGTAGATTTTTAATATACAATTTTATAGTTTCTAGCACCTTCTTACCCTTTTTCCACCTTCTTAACCTTTTTCACACTTTAGAACCATAGCTAACCCTTTCTAACACATTATGTCACACTCTTGAAATTCTATTTAGTCCTATTTTCAAGAAAAGGATTTTCAAGAAAAACAAGGACATCTTGTTTTCCACCAGCATTTGAGAGACAAGACAAGATATAAAGCAAAGAACTCCCTGGAAACACGCCAAGGGGCAGGTCCAAGGGTGGGTCACCAAGGCAACTGCTCTCCTATTGGATGTACCTGCTAGATAGACTAATTAACTAACCTTATAAAAATTGTAGAAATCCTATACTGCTCATGTGCTCAGCAATTTTTGTGCACCTGAAAGCTTTCATTAAAGAACTGCTATTTATATTACCACTTTAAGACTGTTTGGAAAGATTTTCTTTTGATTCCAGGCAACAGTTTCTGCTTTGATTGAAAATTAATATGTTGATACAAAATCCCACAAAAGATGTGTTTTTCACCATCTACCAATCTCACATATCTACCAAATACTTCTAAGCAGCCTGGGAAGAGAGTCAGCTGCTTACAATTCACAGAAGATCTCAGACATAATCCTTGTTTTTCAGAGTCTGGGTAGAAGTGATTTTTTCCCCAGTAATTTGTGATTTTTCGCCCCACAGTGCAGCGGAGCGGTAGAAATGGTAGCACAGGCACCTGCGGGGAACTGAGCCCAGTGGAGGGGGGGCGGCAATGTGACCCAGCTCGGACAACCTACCTTCCAGGGGGTTTGTCACCAGTCTTCATTGTTTTGGGCTGGGGTGGGAGACATTGTCTGTGGGAGCCCCTCACCATCTTGTCTTTGTTCCCAACAGCCATGTGGTGTGGCATGTGGGAGCAGCCACCATCTTACCTCTGTCTGGGGAAGGCAGCGGATGTGGGGGGACTTGTGGGGAGTGTCCGCTATTTTATTTTTGCTCCTGGTGGTGAACACCTTTTGGTGGGTAAAACATCTTCCTTTTCTGTACACTTTTGTTGTTAATATTGCGGTTGTTATTACGCGTTTCTTATTCCATTGCTTTGTGCTTTCAGTAAATTATTACCTCAATCCATAGTCTCTGCTTTTGTCCCTCCCTTGCCAGAAGGTGTAGGGGTAGCAGAGTGGCTTATTTCAAATTTAATTTCCTGCTGGTGTTAAACCACTTCAGATGCACACACACAAACTTCTGACTGTGTCCCTTTTTGGTACTGCTGTCTATGTCTTCTTTGTCTTCAGACAAACTGGCTTGTACATTTTTTTAGTGTACCATAATCCTAACCTGTCTACCCTCATCCTGCTTTTGTCTGCCGGTACTGAGAATCATAATTATATCTAAAGGCAGTGATGTCCTCTGTATTGAGAAGTGTAGCAGATCAAGTTATTCCTTGCCTCATCCTTTTTTTCTTCTGTGTATTATTGAAATTACTGTCTTCCAGGCATTATTTCTCCCTCAGCTCCCTGAGCTGTGCCAATAGCCCACACTGCCTTCAGTCACAATTCAGTAAACTAGCTCATTTTGTACTGAAGCAGGCTATAAACACTCATACAACCTCATAATGCAGGTTTCCTACAAAGACAGGCAGAGGCCCATAACGGATAGCTGGTAGACAGAAAAATCTTAACGTACTACAAGCTGTTTGCAACGGGATTGTATGTCTGTATCATTGTATATATATATTATAGATAGTCATAGAGACTACGGCCAGAACTACAAAGTATTTTAAAGGGAAGCAAAGCTCCAATCTATCTTTTAAATCACGACCTCTGTGGCTTCCTTAAAGACACACAAGGAAACTGTGATGGAACAGGAAATTGAATTAAGCTTCCCACGCAGCAAGTCTAAATTGCATTTTTTTTCAAAGTTGGAAGTCAAGTTAGAAAAACAACTTGCAACTAAGCAGTGCACAGCAGTGCAATAGGAAAGAAAAGTTTTAGTTTATTTAAGTATAGAACTTCTGTGAACTGCAGGTGTTACAGATTAACACTTTAATATGGGCCACATGCATTGCATCCTTGATGTCTGACTCCACACTCAGGTTAAGAGATAAAATTGTTTTGACATCTAAGGAGGACATGGTGTTCTTTCTGAATATAGATCCAGCTGTCTGTGACATGTAAATGAAAGACTTCTGAGTATTTTTTTTAAAGAAATGTGATCAAAAAGAAAAGGTAGAGAATTTTTCATGCTTATGTGCTATCCTGGGAGTCCAGTTCTAATTACAGAGTCTCTTTGGACAATGGCAATGTTTTAATCTTGTTTTGCTGAAACACTTAAGCATGTTCTTAGGTAAGGTTCTTTTCAGAACTGCATGTAAGTAATACTTAGATCACAATGCTTTTTCCTGGCGCTGACTGTAATTTCTATTCATTGATTCTGCCAGCCTTGTCTGGTCTAGTTTTTGGAAGATGTTTACATGTATTTTCATATACCTTACCATTAGTGTACACTGTTTTTCCCCTTATCTACTTAAATGTGTGCCACAGACCTCCTGTATGTCTAATGAAATACTTCTAAACTGGTTTCACACTGCTTCTATGAATTTCAATGTTTCTATTTTTCTTTTCAGTCTGTTCTTGCATCTAAAGAAAAATCATTCTGTAGTCTGAAGTTTTGTGTTGGAGACAGCTCTCCTAAACTTTATAAGGAACCATAAGACGACGTGTTGTGCAAATGGACCCAGATTCCACTTTCTTTCAACAAACAGGACATTCCCTTAATGGCACTGCCACTTCACAGAATCACAGAATCAAAGACTCATGGAATTGTTTAGGTTGGGAAACCTAAGATTGTTGAGTCCAACATTGCTTGATCACTGCCAAGGCTACCGCTAAACCATATCTCTTAGTGACCCATCCAAATGTTTTGAACACTTACAGGGATGGTCTCAGACTTTACAAACTTCTGCAGAGCTATGTAATGTTCTGTCTCTGTGCTCTCTCTTCCTTTCACATCAGAATGGTTTGCTTTCCACCTTTAGCTTCTGTGGTAACATGCCTCTTCTCAGTGTCAAGCTCTGTCTCATGCCATTGCACAGGCTGTGCCCTCATTAATCAATATTTGGTTCTATCCATGTTTTTTCCCCTCTGTTGCAACAATCTGTAACTGCGTGGAAGTCTCACACCTGCTTGCACTGCATTATCTCTGTTTTATGCAAACCCTACATATTCAGCATTTATGTATTTTCCCTTGTCTGCACAAAACAAGTATTTATTTACACAGAAGCCACATGGAGGAAGTTTGCCAAAGATTTTGTATACATTCACTAATTCAGTTTCACATGAAACACAGTGCAAGAAGTAGCAACATGGGTAGCTTTGTTTTGAAGAGGTCTTGTAACTTTTCCATTCATAGTTTAGTGGTACCATCCGTAGGAATGTGTCCTTGATTCAGAATGCCATGCATAGAGAGAAGCACCGGATTTAGTGATACTTCATGGAGGAGAGGATAGAGCATGGACAAATTCCAGGCCTGGTGAGACAGAGACACTTGATTTGATAGGTAGTTTCCAGGTGATCCAGAAAAAGAAGTATCTGTGTCCTGTTCTTCTGAGTCTTGATCCTGTGTTTTTTCTATGAGTAGCTGGCATCTAATTTCTGGAGCACTGTGTTTTCTGTGGCTTTCTTTTCTTTTTCCTTTCTGTCCCACTTACAAGGGAGCTACAAAAGCTCCCACAGAATATTCCAGATGTTCTGAAACGTAAATGCCGGGGGATGCACAACATTCAACATTTAACAAAGATTTGTTTTGCCTTCTAATTTCTGTTTAAAGAAGTAACAAACCCTTAAAACAAGACTGCTATGCTCATTATTCTCAGCTTTCCCTCAAGAACATACTGTGTGGGTGGGAAAAATGACATGTCATCGTCTGATGCTGGCTACTTTCTTTCTCTCCCTTAGCTTGCCTCCATCCTTTTTTAAGGTGTTATCAGACTGAGATGATAAATCAGGTGGAATGATCCTGCCATCAGCTTTACCCTAGAAATCTCAATTAGGTGACTAGGAGAGAGATAGAAAGAGTTTGTGGAGAAAGCACCAGTGATCATGGAGATTGCAATAACAGACTCCTTATTCTGTGCGGGAAAAGTGTCTTCCAGAATTGATATAATGTGCCATTGTGCACCCCTCAAAGCATCTAAAAACCCTGGAAAATGCAGAGATTATGATTTACTCTGGCTTCTCTTTGTTCCTTTGACAGCTGCTAAGTGTATAGCTGTGCTCATGGCATTCAGGGCAGTCTGACCCACTCATGCTAAATCAGTAGATGATACCTTCTCCAGGTAACAAGTGACAGGATGAGAAAATTACCTAATGTTCCACCAAAGGAGGTTTAGTTGGATATTAGGAAAAATTCCTTCACCTAAAGGCTGGTCAAGTATTGAAACAGACTGCTCAGAGACATGATAGAATCACAATTTCTTGGAAATGTTCACAAAATGTCTAGTTGTGGCAGCTGGGGTTATGGTTTAGTGGTGAAGATAGCAGTGTTTGATAAATGGTTGGACTTTATGATCTTGGAGGTCTTTTCCAACCTTAACACATCTCTGATCCTATGACATGGTGGAGAACAAAAGAGGTCAAGGCTTCAGTCTATCCATGAAATGGAGAGCTCTGCTGATGTTCACAAAAAGTTCGTAACATGCAAGTTCATGCTAAGGTAAGGAATATTTGTCACCAGGCATAGACAGAGATGCAAATGGGATCAGAAAATGTTTAATTACTATTGGCAGGTTTAAGCCCCTTCTTTGGACTTCCAAAACAGGAGAAGTTATGCACCAGGTTTGTATCCTATGCTCTCCTCTTCAGATGAAGAGGGCATGGACTGTCTAAGATACCTGTGAATTATTTAACATTCTGCTGCTGTTAGGCATATCCTTTTCTTTTACTTTCTGCATCTGCAAACAGGCAAGTCTGGGAGGTGAACACCATTATATAAATGACCAAGGATAACGTCTATGAATCTGTGTCGCCCTTACAGGAGACAGACTCTGCAAGGAAACAGCTAGGGAAAGTCAGCAGTTATCACCAGTCCTAAATCCTCCTTGGATATCTTGCAGTTGAATTTTGGAACCAAAATAAGGTGAGGTTTCCTTTTATATATGACTTTCTGGCATTTAGATTTCATAAGCATAATTTTTTTTCTTCTCTTGTTTGAAAGCTAGCTAAGATGACAAGAAACCAGAGTATGAGACTTACAAAATCTTGAAACCGGGCAGTGCAATATTCAGCAGTAATGTCACTATTTTGACCGGGGACAAGGTAGCTTTTATGTATAAAAAAAAAACAAACCAAACCAAACCAGAACCAAAACCAAAACCAACAAAAACCCTCAACACCACCACAAAAAACCCAATCAAACAGAAAAACCCCAAACAAACAAACCCCCCCCCCAAAAAAAAAAAAAACCAACAACAAAACCCAGATACCAGCAGAAGTGTGTCTGATAGGATAATAAGAAACAAGGACCCTCAGGATAGCCATCATCTCTGAAGAATTTTGTTTTTGTTTCTGCTTAGCTCAAGACAAATCAATGTAAGGGTTTTGTCCCAATTCCAATTAGTGCATCATAGATCAGTGTATCTGGAAAGTCCTAAAAAGATCTGTGCAGTTATTTCAGAAGACTGAGCAGCCCTATTTCTGTTCAGTTAAATGTCAGCTGAGCATACCTGGCACTTTGCAAGAATTGCTTTCCTGAAAAAGATGAAGGCTGACTCTGACAGAGAAGTAGAGGGTAAGAATGGAGAGACGCAAGCAGCTGAATCTCTTAAATGTTCCTGAGCATCATTAAAAATAAGGGTGACTGAGGAATGTAAATGTAAAAGACACCTGGGTTAAAACTTCAAGTGTGATTTTGGTGCAGCATCTCTAGCTACATTAGTTGGATATAGTCTGAAACAGAAGAATTTGAAAAGTATTTACAACATCCAGAACGTATTTTGACATCTGTTCATTTGGATGTTTTAGTTTTGCACTGAGGGGATAAGGGCAGAATAATTCCTGCTTGAACTTTATTCACTGGAAAAGTAAAATCATTGCTTTTGCCAATGACAAAGAAAAACTTTGAACAAGTTCTGGCCAAGTTCATACCAAAGGTGCTGAACTCCTCTCTTTGAAGAGATATCATGTAGCAGAGATCATTTTGTACTGCATGCTGATATTTCCTCCAAATTAACTTAAACTGGCATTCTGCCTCTAAAGCTGAAAATGTTAAACCTGACACTCTGCTAGTTTGTTCTCCATTCAGAATGACTACAGCTACTCCTTTTGTGACTTTCCTGTTGCTGCTGGGTTTCCACTTAGATTCTTAGATGTCCTTTCTCACTATTCTCAAAATCTCTGCTGGCCCCTAAGTGACTGCTACACTGTGACTCATGTGCCTCTTTCATCAGGAGGCAAACTAATGGTCTCCTTCGACATATGCTGGATGTGTTCTGTACAGCTCCAGGGTTTCTACTGCTGCTAATGAGATTTTTCTGGAGGGTTGTGAAATATCATTAAGGAATGGTTTCTGAAAGCCCAGTGTTAGTTTATCAGTGTTTAACCAGGGGTGCCTCCTATCTGCTTAATGCTAATAATGGCAGAATGGTTGTTTTGGTAGCAGGGTGGTCAAGGATCAGCTCACTGGTGTCAACACACAGCTCCATCTGCTAGACTCTGTGTGTTTGAACTTTTGGAGTGATGAAAAATGAAGCAATACTTGCAGGCTCATAGCAAGGTGTGTCGTTGAGCTGAGTGGTAAGTGAAAGACTTGTCACAAGATAATGGTATAACCTGGCTGCACACAGACGGAATTCCTACCTCAGCTAGGTATGCAGTCCAGTGAAGAGAACAGAGAGAATTACCAGAAATACTTATTTTGTGAGAAATCCCTGCCCTTGAAGACAAACAAGATGGTAAAATGTAGTGGTGGGCTGAGGAAATGAAAACTGTCCTTGGGAGACAGCCCCGTTGGGCTTGGTTAGGGAATGGGAATCATGGGGAAGAGAACATTGGGATAGGAACTGTGGATAGTGCTAGAAGAGCTGTGGGGCAGAGAACATATAAGAATTTAGGAAAGAGAAAGGGAAAGCTCCCTGAGATGCTATTTGTTAGTACTGTCAGAAAGGATTCAAGAAGATTGTGGAGAAATATTTGACCAAACAAAAAGGTACATGTAGTGCAGGGAGACAGAAAAATGCATAATTAGACATTCTTCAGTTGCTCTAGACAATATCCATTACTCCCAGTCCAGAGCTGACAAAGGCCTTAGGTTTCCCTACTTGCTACTTTGGAAGATAACATGACAACCCTTAAGTCAGGGAACAGGGAATGCTGAGATACAGGGTTTAAACACCACTGAGGCAGCTGAAAAATAGAAGAAAGTCAGTGGATTACTGTGTCCAGGACTTCCTTTAATCCAGAAAGGAGAGAGGCTGAAAGGCATCACTGATGGGGCATGCTTCATAGATTTTGTAAGAGCAGGAGAAAACATGACCCTGATGGGGACACTGTGCCTTTAAAAGGACCTTGGCAGGAAAGAAATGCATTTGAGTTTAAGAGGAAGCTTGGTTTCTGACGTGCTGATCTATCAAGCTAGAAAAACAGGTACACAGGTCACAGAGCTTTCCTGGAACAGTGGCAGTCCAAAGGTTTGATGCCAAGGGATTTCTGAATACCACATCAGAAACAAAGCAAAGAAGTGTCCTTCTTTGTGAAGTGCAGCAGGTAAAATTACTGCAGAGGTAAAACACTGAGATCATACATGAAAGTTACAAGAAGCTTGAATTCTGCTCCACTTTACAAAAGGGGTGGGCAAAAGCTGATAAAATTTACATAGTTGCTGTACTTTTGACATTTTGTCTGCTGTCAAACATTTAACACTTCTAAAATTTTAGTTGAAGAGATGGCTAATTATTAAAATGTAACAAAGATGTATATTTTCTCATATTAAAAATTAAATGCATAACTGTAGCTTTTACCTAAAAATACAGCAAATAGGTGAAAGATTTCAAGAGGATCCAAGGCCAGAGAGCTATTTTTACAGTTTCTGGGAGTAAAAGATGTTCCTGTTAAGATACCAGATTGTAATTATCTAATAACAGGGATAAACGCATGAACAATCATACTGGCAATGGCAGGAGGGCAGAATAGTTACACATGAGGATATCTTTAGGGTACAGAGAAATGTAGGTTAGAGTTGAAGGATCCCAAATGCCCCATCATTATTGGTCTTGAGACTGTTTTCTCTCCTCCTGTAAAAGCCAAACTATCCTGGAAGGGTTTTAAACTCAGGTGAGCAGAACTGCTGACAGAAAGGCTATATTTACATTAGCCAAGGGAGGAGTAAGTCTCTTCTTGAGGATTTACATCTGCACATAAAGCAAATTTCCATTAAAATGGAAACACTTTCCATCACTTAGAGATCTTTTTTCTTGCTGACATCAAATATTTTCTTATCTGGTTGCTGTGTCTGCTCTGTTTCTGGCCTGAATTCCTCAGGGCACTTACATTTGCCTACAGTTAATTCTTGCCTTAGGGTATGGTTTTGGCAAACTGTCAGTTGGCATGTGTTGGGAAGTCAGGGCATTTCTCTGGGAAACGTACTCTCCAGTAAAATCTGTTCCACACTGATAACATTTAGATCTGAGTAAAAACAGCAGAAAAGTATGGCCAAGGGCCTTTGGCAACTTCAGAGAGAGTCAGAGTTCCTGCCTACAGCTGCTTAAAAAAGCCTAAATTAACTAGAAAAGAGGGAGCCTTTCTGGAAGCCATTACCCTTGGAGGAAAGCTAAAGCAGCAAGATATGCATAGGTAGTTTGAAGTCATCATCTGCAAGCCTGCAAGGACAGAAAAGGTTGGAAGGGAGGCAGTTGCCACAGGGAAACTCATCTTTAGCCTGGCTACATGAATCAGCAATTTGAGAGTGCTGCTGTATGTCTGCAACAGAATAGGGATGCAAATGTAAGGGGCAGAGAGGGTCTGGACGCTCGACGGCGTGGGGAACCAGCCCTCGCCCGGATTTAGAGGGTAGTTACCCTTGGCCGTCCCATCCAGCTACTTGGGGTCCCAAGCGCCACCGGGAACAGCCGACCGGCAGAGCCTCTGGCTTCGCAGTATCTGCTACAGCCAGGGAAGAGGATTCCCAGCCAGAGAAGGGTGGCAGAGCGCGTCGAGAAGAAGCAAAGGCACGAGGGAGAGCACGGACCCGGCGTGGCTAGTACGGAGATGTTTATTCCATGGAGCCCTGCGCCGAATCCCAGAGCAAGAGAGAGAGTCTGGGGCTGCACAGGTGTTTTAAGGGGGGGAGGAACAAGGGGCGGATACAATCTGAGGGCCAACGGGAACACGACACGTTAACAGTCAATCATTAGGGAGTGGGCGGAGTGGGTGTAGCAACCTGATCTGAGAACGAGCTGGAAAATTCTCGAGAACAGAGGATGGTAGGAGACGGAACCACCCAAAGGGCGGGGGGAAACAGACCAAACCATACAAAAAAATAAAGATTAAACCGTATAAAATAAATAAAATATAAAAACTGGTCTGCGCACTGCAACAAGAGGGGGCTGGAGAAGCTGAATTGTTTGGAGACTCTTTCTATACCTCCATGAGCAAAAGCTGAGTCTGCCTTCAGCAAGTCTTCCTGTGAGTGGCAGATCAAAGCGGGTCTGGTTACCCATAAAACTTTCTGGATTGGTTGCTAAAGGTGTGAAGGTCAGTTGACTTTTCCTCTTTAGACATTACACCCTTCACGTTTCTCTCGTTTCTGGATACTAACAATGTACTTCTCTTCAAGACTATCAATAGCAGTTTAAATGAGCCTAAAATATTTCAGATGAGTATTCCTCTGGTAATTTAGCTGAAATCAGCCAGAGTTCAGAAGTTGGGAATGCTAGATTCATGGAGAGAATAAACAAGTTAATATGCCGAGTGCAATTGCATAAGTATAGTTGTCTTTTCACTTCAGAAAGCAGCCTAAAGCTCTTTGTTGGCAGATCAAAGACAGACAGTGATTGTCACCACTGCTGCTCAGGATGAAATCTTGGAAACGGTAAGTGTGGCTATTAGAGTAAGAAACCTATGAGAAGACATAGCCTGTTTCTTTCAGCAGTGTGGGACACAGCTTGCAGAGGTGAGATACATGATTCCTAAGGTCATATATAAAAACAACATGATTACAAGAAGTTACACATATTGTTTACTTAGTAGTGAACTCTACTTTACCAGTAGAAAATTCAAGAAAGGGGCTAAAGATACCTTTATACAGGGCTCAAAACCAGTGATTCTGAAGAAACACAGCTGATGTTTTCTGTCTTCATCTCTGGAACAGCCTTTCTTTCACTCGCTGCCCTTTCATCACCAGCTAAATTGTGTTTCTCTGTTCCCTGTGTTTAGATATTGCAAATATTTGAGAATTTGATGGGGCTCTGTAAGTAGGGAGCTCAGCTGAAGATATTATGCACAATTTATTTTTTCTCAGATTAAAGTATTTAATACCGGTCTCTTAGGACAAGTGAAAGGCTGTGTGCAGTTCCAGTCCAAACGGACTGTCAGTTGAATAGTTAAGCATATATTTTAGGCCTATGGTGGTTAATGGGTAAAACTCATTAGAGGTAAAATTTAGCCCATGGCTAACTGGCAGTAGGAGTAAGAATTGCATGCCTGAAAAATCAGGACATTTTTGTGCTGATGATAAACATTCAAATTCTTTAGAACTCGTCAACTAAATCAATATCTAGTCATCCTGTATCTTTATGATAATTGATCTGGAGAAAATAAGACCTTCCTTTCCAATACACTCACCTTTTCCCTAAAAATACATGTAGTTCAAAAATAAGGAAAATAAGTGAAAGAAAAAATTTCTGGCTTTTTGAGGCATTTTGGTTTTGCTAGATTCAGCTTAACCATTCTGCAATAGGTAGGAGCTTATTGAGTTATTTCTGAATACAATTTAGAAGTTGTAACTAAGTTTTTTTTTGTAAGAGTATTAATGAAAATTCCATGTAATTTGAAAGACTGAAAAGTTCAACAAGCTCAGCTGGTAAAGTCATTATTCTGGGGAGAAGAAAGTGAAAAATGTGTAATAAATTCTGAACCATATCTTTCAGTCAGAAGCTGGTCCCTAAAGTGGTATGAACATAGCCCAGAAGTGGCACTCAGTTCCCTATGATTGCTTTTCCTAAGGCGTTGCACAGTAGTTTGGGGAGTGGATGCTCATTTTGAGGGCAGCCAAATTACTTCTAAACTGTATCATGAGGCCTTTCTTTCAATTAAAGCATTTTAGCATTTCATGGGAGGGCTTTTCCCCATGACCTGTGGATGGGGCTTGCTGCCCAGGCAGCCCCAGCCTGCCACATCTCTCAGTGCTTTTCCAGAGACTATCGCTTCTCTCCAGGGAGTGAGTTGAGCATTGGTAATGTTTCTTTCCCTGAAAGAGCACAAGAGTGAACCCCTTAGGCCCAGCAGGAGCCAAATGTCCAAGTCTGTTAGGAGTGTTCAGCAGCACGAGGCCTGGCTGTACACATGTACAACCATAGACTGTTGGCTTTTGAATGGAAAACATAACAAAGGCAATGGAAAAACAGAACAGGCTGGCTAAAGGGGCATCATACAGTTACTCTAGACTCCAAGTGACTTAAAAAAATCAAGTGAGTATTGCAAACATGTAACCATAGAGCATGTGAATTCACATTATGCAGACACAGAAATACATCAGCTGCAACAAACGATCTTACTAGTCTCTGTAAATGCTAGGAAACTGTCTGGATGGCGAACCCCCTCACATGTGTCTGAGTTTTGCCCAGGGGACCCCAGACTGACTAATGAACTTGTCAGTAAGGCTGGCAGTGCTTTAGAATTACAGCAGAGTGAGAGTTCCCATCCAGAATGCTGTAATGAGAGTGTTTTGTGCTGGCTGGATAATAACTGTATGGATTACTCCTTTTATTTCCATGCCCTTTGCAGCCTTTCTTGTTGATCAAAAATCTTGTGTCTCCAAAATTGCCCACCAGACAGGGCCTATTAGCTTTTTTCTCTTGCAAAGTCCCTTTATGGATGAAGACAGTTCAGACTGCATTGGAGGTTCAGTGTACATCTTTCACCTTGCAAATTGCTTTAGCTGATGTCAGTTGCTGCAGTTCAAATCAAGTGTCATGTTCTCAGTATTGTCTGGAAGTTTTATACCATATTTCCCTCCTCTGGGTGCACAGCATCTTGAGGGTTCAGCCCTCGCCCAGATCATGAGAGGGAGAAATCCCTCAAGCGTCCCTCCCAGGAGTCGAGGAGTCCCTGGGGGAGCTTCGGGCAGCAGAGCCTCCTGTCGCAGCAGGCGAGCAGGGAGGAAAGCACCTCGGCTGAGGGTGGCTGAGGCACACTGGAGGAGGAAGGTGAAGTAAAGAGGCAGAGATGCAATGTGGCTCTCGGGAGCTTATCAAGGGAGTAGAGTCAGGGATTGAATCCAACATCTGAGGGCTGTGCAGGGTCTTATAAAGGGGGGAGTAACAGGGGGCAGTTTCAAAAACCGACCAATCAGAGAGGGTACAAGGATTAACAGACATAACAGTGACCAATGACAGGGGGCTCAGGGGGAGGAACAATGATAGCAGCCAATGGGGGAC
>VZRO01007456.1:125466-154306 GCA_013397915.1 Daphoenositta chrysoptera | reverse complement strand
AGAGCCGGGGCATTCTGATGGAACATTTGATGGCTCAATTTGGCCCGTTTAAAGATGTTTGGTACAGTGGCCAATTGGGCAGGCATTGCAAGTGCGTCTGCCCTCTTGTTCCGCTCTGCGATGGGACCCGGGAGATCGGTTTGCGACCTGACGTGCATTACAAAGAAAGGTTGTTTGCGATGGGAGGGTATCTGTATCAACTTCGCAAGCAATCTAAAGATCACAGGGTTAGGAACCTCTTTCAATAAGGCATGTTCCACTCTGGCAACCACACCCACCACATAAGCCGAATCAGTTACTAAATTTAGAGATCCCTCAAACTTCTCAAAGGCACGGACCACAGCGGCAAGCTTCGCAACCTGAGGCGAGCCTTCTACCACCTGAATGTCAGACTCCCACTTCTGTGTCCAAGGATCCCTCCAAGTCATTACTGACTTGTGGATGTTCCTGATCCGTCCGTGAACACTGTAACTCCTTTGAGAGGAGAGGCACTCTGCATTGATTTTGGAATCAAGAAAAAGGCCGACTTAAAAATTTTATGTTTTAGGTAATAAATGGAAACCTGGCCAGTGTAACTGTCCAGAGCATACATGAGGTTTTCATTACTCTGGAGCAAATGCTCCAGAGTCCCTGTTGTAAGCGGCAAGTAAATGCACGAAAAGTCACACCCCGCGAGACTGCGGAGGCATGCTCTGCCCTTGATGATGACCTGAGCCATCAGTTCTTGTGGCATACTGATACTTTTGGGCATCTGGTGGGGGAGAAAGATCCACTCTATGATCAACAGAGGGTCCTTCTCCTCCTTGGCCCATTGAAAAATCAGCCCATGAAATTGTGGCACTTTCCCCAAGATGGCAAGTTGGTAAGGGAGGTCGGGTCGGCAACGGTGTGCTTGCCTCTCCGATATTGCCCGTTGGACCTTCTCGATGGCATGCCTGGCCTCATCAGTAAGGGATCGGGGGGAATCCAGCTCCTCACACCCCCTCAATAAATTAAAAAGAGGAGCCAAATCTTGTGTGGGTATACCTAAATATGGTCTTTCCCAGTTAATCAATCCACAAAGCTGATGGAGGTCACATAGGGTCCTCGGGTTATCATTTATCGCGACCTGCTGGGGTGTTATGGTCCGATTAGAAATTTGCAAGCTTAAATACTTCCAAGGGGCAATCCGTTGGATTTTGTCCTGTGCTAGCTCAAAACCTTCCTGGGCAAGTGATGTGATTGTTCCTTCCAGAGCTCTATTCAAATATTTGCTCTCAGAAGCGCACACTAACACATCATCCATATAATGGAGAATAATGGCATCTTTGAAGCGGGCACGGACCGAAGTTAAAACGCGGGCGACATACCACTGGCAGATGGTTGGGCTGTTCTTCATGCCTTGGGGCAACANTGCGTGCCGCGGGGCAACCCCCGCCAGTGGTAGCACCGCATGGGAGCCTCTCGATTGATGGATGGCACTGAAAAGGCAAACCTAGGGGCGTCATCCGGGTGTAGGGGAATGTTGAAAAAACAGTCTTTAATGTCGATGACAACAAGGTCCCAATCTTGAGGAATCATGGTTGGGGAGGGCATCCCTGGTTGGAGGGGGCCCATGTCCTCTATAACATCATTAATTTTACAGAGGTCATGAAGGAGCCTCCACTTCTCCTTCTCCCGTTTTCGAATGACGAACACAGGGGAATTCCAAGGGCTGTTAGATGGTACAATATGGCCTTTGGCCATCTGCTCCTCCACGAGCTCGTTGAACGCCTTTAATTTCCAAGTTGTTAACGGCCACTGGTTGACCCAAACAGCAGAATCCGTGCGCCAATTCAGTTTCAGGGTCGGGTCCTCTGCAGTGGCCGTCACTGAAAAACATGGGAGGGCTTAGGTATGTCCAATTTAGCCCCCCACTGGGACATGGTATCCCTTCCACACAGGGTAAACCCTGCGTCCATGACATACAGACAGACTGTAGCCAATTGTCCGTCCGGCCCCTTAATTTGTATCAAGTTCCTCGACACTCGTACCAGTTGCATTCCTCCTATACCACAGACGCTGCCTCTAGGCGCCTGTAGCTCCCAATGTGACGGCCATTCGTTGTAAGGGATGACCGTCACATCCGCTCCTGTGTCAATCATCCCCAAGAGAATGTAATCCTCTCTCCCCATGCTAAGTTGGCATTGGAGCATGGGCTTATTTCCTCCAACATTTCCCATCCAGAACACACATGGCGATCTGCTTGGGGGGTACTGGAAAGTTGTATACCAGGAAGGCCTGTGCGATGGGTTGACCTTCTGGGAGGAAATAAGGAGGATGGACACACCGTGCCCAGAGGGCGAGATCTTCACCTGGACCAGGTGTAACGATCCAGGGGAAGACCTCCACCTCACAAGGTGTGTGTGTGTCGCTCCCAAGAACAAGGACAGAACTTACCTGTCCTGCGATTACCATTGAATCCAGTGAAACTGAGAGAAGATCTGAGATTGTCACATCCGGTGAGGTAGGGCTCACTCTAAAAGGGACCCAGTCATCATCTCGAAAGAAGTGCGGGACCGCGGCAGCAACAGGAAACTTGGTGGCCCCATTTGTCTTGGCGCGCAGTCCCGGTGCGCTGACCCCCTAGTTTCCCGAGGTGGAAGCGGGAGGGGCCTGTGGGAAACGTGGCTGCTTTATGGGAGCCAGAGCTCTGCAATTCTTCGCCCAATGCCCTCTCTGTCTGCAGAGCAAACAGGTGTTGTTGAAAGGCCGTTGTGGACGATGGCGTCGTCATTGGTGTTCTCTGGTCAGATGGTGGGTTGGCAGCTGGTTGTTCCTGGCAATCGTCATCTGAAATAAAGGCTACACGCCTCCGGGAGGGAGGGTCTGGTAAACAGTACATTGCCTTCCTCGAGCATGCCTCCACCATATCATCAATGGTGGGAGGCAGCTTCAGAGGGAGGCTCAGGATTATATTTTGGCATTGTTCGTTGGCATTAGTTCTTGCCAAATTGAGAAGCAGCTGTTGTTGTGCTGCTTCCCCTTGTACCTGGGCATTTATTGCTCTCCACAGCTCCTCAACAAAATCGACATATGGCTGGGAGGGATATTGCCTTATAAATGAAAACTCAGTCCTAGGTTTCTTAGGAGGGAGAAGAAACAATGCTGCCTCTGCAGTGGTGGAAACTCTAACTTGAATGGAAAGGGGAAGGAGGTGTGCCTGCTCTACTGGCTTGGATAATTCACCTTCGCCACACAAGTGATTCATAGTTATAGGTGCCCCAGCGAGATCAATGGCCTCGTCTGGGGTCTGCAAAAGCAGAGGAAGTTGATCCTCCAATAACCTTTTCCACGCCTTTTCCCATTGGCCAAATTTGGTAGTGTTTAGAAGGCATGGAAACAAATACCGAAGGTCATAGGGGATCAATCCGGTGGAGGAGAAGGTAGCCTTTAATTAATTTCTAAAAAACTGACTATCCCTCCCGAACTCTTTCTCTGCTTTGCAGATTTCCTTAACTGACGAATAGGAGAAAGGTTCCCAGTATGGGTTCCTTCCACCCCGGCCAACATGGACTGGTGTGGCAAAGGGTGCCGGCTCCAGTTCCGGCTTCCAGGCCCTTCACTTCTGGATCCGGTGGCATGGGAACCGGAAGGGGGACCGTGGGAACCGGAAGTAGGAAGCGGAGGGGCAGGACACGTGGGGTAGGGGGAGGAGCCAGGAAGGGAAGGGGTGGAACTCAACTTAGGGGTGGAGGGAAGAGGGGAGGAGTCACAGGGTTAGGAGGGACAAGGGTAGGTGGGGTTAGGGTAGGTGTAACAGAAGGCGGGGTTTGGAGGGAGAGGCTCCGTCCTAGGAAAATTAGGTGGGAGCAGGAGAAACAGAAGGTTGTGGGACGGAGAAATGGGAGATGGGTGAGCCATGCGATCGGCNGAGGGAGCGGGAAGAGGGTCTGAGAGAAGGTCCAAGGCAGTGTGGCCAGCATTGCCCCGGCTAGGGTGCTGAGAGGATCTCAGAGAGCCAGAGGGTCGGGAGCAACTCTGCGCTTCTTGGCAGGCTGCTTCTCCAAGAGTCCTCGGCTTAGGGGGAGCGGGAATAGGGGAAGACGGTAAGGGGGAAGAAGAACTGGGGTTTGGACTTTTCTGCATTTCCTGAGCTTTTTTAACGGCTGAATGAATTTTTGACAGAAGGTCTAAATAATCTTTTAGGGTATTGTCCCACTCCCTGGCCAAATCTGTAATTTTGTGACCAACACAGTCCCAGAAATCCAATTTTTGCACCTCAATAGGGGACACATTAGGGAAATGAAGAAAAATCCATCTAATAAAACGTTTTAGTTTCCCTTTCGAAAACTTTTCCCCACCCCCAAGAGGGATCCCACAACTTGGAAGTACACCCCTTTTTGTGCAGAGGAGAGCTTCGCTCCCATCCTCTGAGTTTAGCCTCCTATCTGGCAGAAAAGGAAAAAGAAAAAGAAAACTGTTAGGGGTCTTACTCACCGTTCCCGTATGCTGAATCCAAATGCAGACCCTGATGTCTGCTCAGTGGCCCGCTAAGGAAAAGAAACTGCCAATAGGTCCTCCTCCTGAGCTGGCTCGTTGGCTCTGACCGGCGAGTTGTTGGCTCCCTTCTTCAGGTCCACCGACCAAAAAGCGGCTTTGCCGAAGAGGCTCTGGCGGTCCGATAGGGATAGTCCGGATGGCAGGGGACACCCTTCTTCAGAGACATCCAAACGTTGGGCGTCCCTGTTCGGGCGCCAGCTCTGGGCACAGCATTTCGAGGGTTCAGCCCTCACCTGGACCGTGAGAGGGAGAAATCCCTCAAGCGTCCCTCCCAGGAGTCAAGGAGTCCCTGGGGGAGCTTCGGGCAGCAGAGCCTCCTGTCGCAGCAGGCGAGCAGGGAGGAAAGCACCTTGGCTGAGGGTGGCTGAGGCACGCCGGAGGAGGAAGGCGAAGTAAAGAGGCAGAGATTCAATGTGGCTCTCGGGAGTTTATTGAGGGAGTAGAGTCAGGGATTGAATCCAACGTCTGAGGGCTGTGCAGGGTCTTATAAAGGGGGGAGTAACAGGGGGCAGTTTCAAAAACCGACCAATCAGAGAGGGTACAAGGATTAACAGACATAACAGTGACCAATGACAGGGGGCTCAGGGGGAGGAACAATGATAGCAGCCAATGGGGGACTGAACTGGGGAGACCTTTCTAGAACATGGGGACAGTTTAGGGGTAACTGACAAAATGACTGACAGGGGAGAAGGCGGGAAAGGAGTCCAGGGCATGAACCAACTGGGGTAGGGGAAACCAGGACCGAACCATTTAACAAGACAATACAGATAAAACAATAAGAACAAACAAACACACCACAACATCCTCCCATGCCCAGGGTATGCCCATGAATCCTGGTCTCCAATATCCTCCTGCTGCCTAGCAAATTATTATTTATTTTACTTCTTATGAGACAAATCTCTATTTAACAGCTGTTTCCTGGTGAAAGCAACTGTTTTGTCAGCAATTCAATGTCAGAAGCCTCTTCCTGGGACAAAAGTCCTTGACTTAAACATTTTAAAATTCCTATTCTGAAGACAGTGGAAATTCTATCGTATATGACTCACATGACATATTTTCCTACAAGAGGGGGAAAGCAAAGCAAAATTAATTTATTAAGTACAGATTATGAGAAAAGGTAGACTTTGTAAGGAAGCATGCAGCTGGCAGGTATCTAGTCATTGCCATTCAATAGAGGCACCCTACGTTTTCAACACTGCTGTCCTGCACTGACAGGTTCAATGGTCCAGTGGTATCTTAATCATAGGCACCAGAGGGCAGCCACAAGTACAGGAAGGCAGTGCAAAGGCTGCTTCTGTTTGAAGCTAGAATGAAGCCGAATCCCTGCTCAGAAAAGCTATTTATTCTGTCTTCATTATGGGACTGAATCACAAAGCTCTGTCCCTGGGTCCCAGTTGCTACCTGAAATCAGTGTGTCACCAGCAGAAGTCCTGTCTCTCATGACAGCTGTCATCTTGACCAGCACACTGCAAATTGAACCAGGGAATCACTGCCCCTAAAGCCACAAATTATCACAGCTTGTGTTGGCGCATCAGCACCAACCAATTCCGTGTCCTGAGAGGAGCTGCGTGCTCTATAATCCCCCTCTGAGCCAGGGGCTGCAGAATCTACAATTTTTTATTTCACACAATGTCAGGGAAGATGCTTTTACAGACTCAGGCTCGCAAATGTTGAAGAAACTGCATAGTCTGAGACACTGAATTATCAGAAGTTCCATTTGTACTTTTAAAGGTACTGGCTCTGTGGGAGGTGTGAGTTCATTCAGCTGGTCACTGCACAGCCTGCAGCATGTTTGAACTCCCGGTCTGAAGTGTCCTGCAGATACCTGGACAGAGGGGCTGCACTGGGAAATGTCAGTCCTGTCTAAAATAGGAAAACAAAGAAGGCGCTGTGGGGGATATTATGACTAATAATACAGTGTTTTCCCCCTCATTACAAAATACAGGTAAAAATAAAATTAAGCGCTTCCAGTATCTTTGCATCTCTCAGTGGCAGCCAGGTATGAATTCATGGTGCTTGTCTCACTGCTAAAAAAATGCAAACCACAGGCAACTTCCACATTTATTTTTAGTTCAGTTAAATTCCATGGTCATAATAGGGTTAAATTTGGCCCTAAAAACTGGTTTGTCCTGGGAAGTCTGCTGTAACTAATAAGCATTTATGTTCACATTACTTGCTTTAAAATGTCTATGGGATTAGTGGGTTTTCATTGTGACACTTTTTCCAGTGACCAGTGTTTTTTCACCCAAACAAGGATTTTTCCTTTTGAATAAACTTCATAATAATAATAATTATAATAATGATGCAATTTTTATTGTTTTTCAAAAGGAAAAAAGGGATTTAGCCTTCTGGCAATAAAATATCTGTTTCTTTATAAATTTATTTGATCTTACTCAATTTTGAAAATCGAATGCATTGAATGCAATTGAATGCATTCTTTCTTTAGAGATCTTCAATAATGCTGTTTTGGGTTTTGTTGTTGTTGTTTTTTTTTTTTAAATTCTAAAACATGCCTGTGTAGAAACTTCGAAAGTCCCATTAAGTGGGTATTATTCCTTCTATGCTTTGAACAGAATACAATTGCTGGCTCTTTTGTTTCATCAATTCCCCATACAAATATACATCATACCCAATTTAGGTTCATGAAAGACATGGGGATTAGAAACCTATTTAGCCTGACTAAATCCTTTGGAAATTTAAAATGGAAAATATTATCACAGTCTGAGTGTTAAATCTACCAAAATTTTGTGTAACCAGTTAATTATTTGCTTGAGAGGATCCCTCAATCTTCTTGTGAAAACAGGGAGCTTTGGCAATGATGCAATCCCAAAACCAGAAAGGCAAGGATGACACATTGTCATCCAGAGTGGGGGAAAATGCAAAGGAGTTGAGGAATTTTGAAGGTTTTTTTGTTAGAAAGGCTTTGCTGAGAGAACAGGTACACCCATGTAATTAAAAGGAACAGCTCAAGAAGAGGGAATTAAGGAAGACTCCAGGGAACTGATCTAGTACAAAACCTTGGTATAAAAAATGTGTCTAAAGAAACAGCAAAAATTGTCTCCAGAAAAAGTGAAAGGGAAGAGGGAGGGAGTGCATTGTGAACTGGTGCACGACTGAATGGCAGGAGCAGGGGAGCAGATAAACTCTGACTGTTCACTTCCCCCTGTCTCTAAAACAGCAGGACTGTGATGCACACCACTGTATTTACAGGAGTGTGTCCAAAGATCTTCATCATCCAAATGTTTCATTTCCTGACAGCAAGAACCTCCAAAACTCTGATATTTTGGACTGGCTGCTTAGGCCAGGAAGTCATGTTATTTTGTGATGGGAGCATTAAACCACAGTATTAACTTTGCAGGAGGACGTGGGAAAGGGTAGATCCTTTTTCATAAAAATAAATCTCTGCTGCCAAGATGTAAATAGCACGGATAAATTTGCTGCTCATCTGACTTTGTAAGATGCTCTCTATGACTCCTCAGTCAGCAAAAAAATTTATCTAAAATGTAATGTCAAGGAATCCCAGAGAGTTCAGGCTTGAGAAGTGACTCAAATGGCTTTAAAGGTGTTACAGTTACTTGGCGCTATTATGGTTTAGATGATCTTATTGATGTAATTTTTTTTTTTTTTAAGTGACTGTTTTCTTCTATCTGAAATGGGACCGTAGTAGCTAATTTTCATTTATTATGGCTACATTCACTTGTCCGGCAGCAAGGCGGGGGTCAAGCAGACTAAAAGAAGGGTCTTTTTTGGCCAGACAGGAAAGGGCATGGGTGTGGAAGCCAAAAGGCAGAAGAAAGAGCAGAAGGATACAAGACCAATTAGAATAGGAGTTGTGAAGACATCACAACTGTTTTCCTATCTGTCACAGCACACCTTCCAGTCACCTCTGCAGGACCACATGATGTCTAAAATATGTGAAACAAAAGTAATTATCCTGTCTCTGTGGCTCCAGCTTTTTATAGAAGTCAGTTAGTTTGAAGCATTTTCTGTTCAAAATTAAATTAGAAGCAGGCTTTTCAAAACAGCTGAACTACTGAACGTCTCAGTATGATGTTTCCACACACATGCATGTGTTTTCGGCATGCAGCTGGCATTTTTCCCAGCTTTCCTAAAACAAATGGCCTACTTTTGAGTACTTTTCCCCTTCAAAATCCCACCTTGATACACTGTAGTATTTTGAATTTCCAATTAATTTTCTTTCTTTTTTTTTTTTTTCTAAGTTGGTCTCTGAATTTATAATACAACCAGGTATTCCAGAAACGAAAAATTATACATTCTGAGGGGATGATGGATTGAGCCAGCATGGGTGATTGTTTCTGAAATTGGGGAATATCTTAACTTAATACAACAAACTTCGATAGGGGGAAGATCCTTATTACATGTCTTTCATCAGAATGCAATAAAGGACTAACAGGAGACAAATGTGTAAGGAAGGGTGGAGGAAAGTAAAAAAATACATCGTTATCTTCTCTGTATGTGCTTTTCAGCTCCATGTATTGTGGAGTTCTGTGTCTATTTAACTATCAAACTTCATGCTCAGAAATATGGACTGACAGAAATATGTACCCTACAACTCCTTTTCTTCTTTCTCACTTCTGGGATGATGGAAGGATTTCATGTGTGTGAAGGCCTCCTTCAAAAAACAAAACAAAGTACCAGGGTATTGTTTTGGAAATGGAAATGCACCCAGCAGTAGGTAGAAACCCAAATTCCTTTGCTCTGCAGTTTCCATCACAGGAAAACAGTTCTGCATTCAGGATGTCCTTGTGTACTAGCATGGCAAGAGTCTAATGTATTTCAAGCTTATAATTTTGCTTTTCAAGTGTTTTTTTAATTCCTATATGTTTTTCCCTCCTCTGTTGGGTAGATGATGGTTCTTATGAAGGGTCATCAGTATTCCTGGGAATGGATTCACAAGGGTAGAATAAAAATGGGATGTAGATTCTCTCTTTCCCTGCCAGTGCTGCCTGATTAAATAAATATGCTTCTGATCATGAGACAAGAGAGGTATCACACTGCCATAAAGCCAAAACCTCCACACTGGGGCTGCATCTGGCCCAGTTAATGAATTGCTCTTATTTTAAAGAAAATCCTGTCCTAGCCCCTTATTTTTCAGATGCATCACTGCAGATGAAAAAAGATAGATTATGTCTGGAATTTTGCAGTAGAATTTCCTCTCTGCTCCTTTGCTGAGGCAGCGTAAAAGTATTCTTCCCTTTTAAAAATAAAAGCACAGTGCATGACAATACTCCAGGTTTCTGAAATATTTGTGAAACTAGCAGAAAAATGTTCAAGGCCACTATATATTCCTTTTTTTTTTAACCTACCAGGGCTGAACAAAAAAGGCAGGGAGAGGACAGGAGACGGAAGACAGTTGGCCTTTCCTTACAATCTAGATGTCCTCACTGACGGATGTAATTACTGGGAGAGTCTTTTCTGCCTTCTCCACAAGTAGAGGTAGTAAAATCAGGCATCAGTCCTTGAGGGGATGCTAGCAAGGAATAAGAACTGACATTTGGATTGAGGGCTCTATAAATGGCAGTTTGTCATTACATTGATATGCATTGTTTAAAATTTTGTATATGCCTTCAGAGGCTGCAAGAATTTGACATATTTGTAGTAATGAGTGAGACTTCCAAAGTGGCTTATACAAAGTACAATATTGCAGGCTAATTTTGAGCACTGTGTTTACTTTGGAAGCCCTTTAAATCCACTCTAAAATGGTTAAACTAGAGCTGTCTGCTGAAGCATTTTAGGTGTTCTGAAGCAAAATTACATGAGAAATTGCTTTTACAAAAAGTCAACAAAAATATTTTGCCCTGCACAGAGTAGAAACACTTACTGCAGAAGCAGGAAACAAAAAAAATGTCATAGTTCAGACAGCACATAATGTGGGTGCTTTTCCTCAGCACCTTTCAGGAGAGATCGTACCAGGAATTCAGTACTTCTTTCTAAATGAAAACTCTAGAAAAACCTGGTTATAGTGTTACACTGCCAACAGTGTCTCTTAACTCAACCAGTCACTAAGCCAGGGACTCCAGGTGTAGGCACTGGGACTGTTGAACTCCCTTGGCAACTCAGAAGAATTGTTTCTTTCCATTTCCAGGTTGCATAACTCTTTCCTTTATTTCTTTCCTCCCTCCTCTACCATTTCCATCAATAAAGGCTAAGTGAGCCCCTTACTGACAATGTTAGGAAATGAAAAAAGTTGACAGTGTAGCTCAGCTTTTGACTTTTCCAAATTGTTTCATTTCCTTTAGAATGCCCCTACTATATCTGATCCCAGGTCCTAGGCTGTGTTGGCACTGAGAGGTGGCTAAGAGCACTGCAAGGACCTGGGAAGGAGCGCTGCATGGATATACCTGTTGCTCTGTGTGGTGATCAGGATTGGTGCTGGCTGCACGGCAGTGGGGCAGAGACCAGGGCAGCTGGTGCTGCACACCAGGAACCAGGGGTACAGGCAAAGGCTATATACAGAAAACCCACCCAGTGCCTCCTGGCTGTCACGCAGGCTTTTGTCAGTGCTGACAGCCTGTCCCCTTCACGAGCATCAAATTAATTCCAGCACTAAAATAAATCTCAAATCGAGCCATGGCTGATAAAGAATCCACAGCATGTCCTTGTTACCTTCTACGTGTGTCTGTCTCCTGTCTCTGCTGGAAGGGCTCCTTAGCCAGCCCTCCGTGAGCAAACAGATGGGAAGCAAGGGAATCTAGCAGTTGTCTTTCCCTCTGGTACCTCAACCACACTATACTGTGACACGTGGAGGCTCCCAATGGTGGGATTCACATAACAATTTAATTTTAAAGAAAGAGGATATATATGTTTCTGGCAGTTGTGTAATTAGTGTAGTTCCTCAGCAGACCCGCCACCGTTCTGTATGCTTCTTACTGAGAAAGTTAGAAACGGCAGACAGGTTTTAGCAGACAGTGGTTTTCTAGGGTGGAAGTCAAAGCCTTTGTTGGAGTCCGTAAAAATTAATCTGAAATATGACTTCAGCTTCATTCCCTGCCTTCAGTCTTACATGTCCTCTGATTTCCCCACACAGAATTTGGATGTGCTCTAAGCACAAGCCCAGGGAGCAAAGATATAGATGGGGTAATGTGATCTGGGGGCTCTTCTTTGTGGATTGCCTACATATTGATCATACTTATGCGCAGTTCTGTTTTAAGCTGTATTAATTCTGTTTTCATCTCAAAACTTTATGCCATCATGGTATTGATAGCATAAATACAAATATTTCAGAATAATTGCAGAAAACTTGACAGAGGAGAAGAAAAGGCTTTGCGTAATTTAAAATTTCTTCTAATTTTCTCTATTCTTTATGCCATGACTTTTGAGGAATGCTGAACAGGATGGGAAAGATCTCCATCTCAACCCTTGAAGGGCAGCAAGAGGACAATGAGAATAAAAGCAATGTGGCAGGAAAAGCATTTACTCTAATTCTGTGAAATTGCCTGACTAACAAGACTTACATCTTTGCAGTGGATTTACTTTCTCTAAAGTCGGGGTGATGAGTCCTGACAAGCACCAAGCCCCTTGGAGAGGAGTAAATAGTTTGTACTTCAGAGACTCATGGCCATGGAAGACACGGTACTCTGAATACTATTGGTTCCCTAGTGCTCACCCTGGACTGATGGTAAAGTGCTTTGCTACCCTGAAATGACCATAGGTGATGAACAAATATGCATTCAACCCATTTGGGCCTGAGAAATCCTTTTGGGGAGGCTAAGGAGAAAAGAGAAGTGTGTGTAAGGCCTTTAATCATATCTCAAGTTATCAACCGGGATATGGTTCAAACTTTCAAACTATCCTTGCCTATCTCATTTCATTGGAAGAATTACAGAATGGAGGGTGAAGTTTGACTAGAGGTGAGGAGGTGAGGCAGGATTCTCTCTGCTGTTCCTGCTTTCTTGCTTTTTTCTTCCCTCTTTTTTTTTTTTTTTTTAAAACTGAATTCTATGTAGAGACTGTGTGCCTCTTTAATCCTCCACTTTGAATTTATTTGCAATGTGATAGATAGAGTTTGTGTTCCAGGAGGTGTCAGTGGGACCATGATAATGCATCTCAAATGGTAGTATTCTGAATCTTAATTGATTACCCATGTTCCTCCTTGGCCATGTCCTCTGCCACAAATTCAGCATAAGGGGGCACAGGGAGAAGGGGATGTGGTTGAGGAGGGGGAAGGGAAAAGAGAAGGCACTGAAGAGTTTTAAAAGGATTTGTGTTAATTCCTTCAAGACATCCCTATGTGGTGTTTCTCAGTCAATAGGAGATTAGATTGAAGAGAGGATAGCCACTGTTAATCCTCTTCTTTGCATTCCCACAATGGGTATTAATATAGGAACAAAACACAAACAAACTTGCAGAGGACTTTTTGTTGTTGCTTTTTTCCTTTCACTGCATGTCAAGAAGAACAGTGAAGATCAGAGTCTTTGGTCTCTTTTTTTCCCAGGAAGGCAGTAGTCAAGGGAGAATTTCACATGAATGCTGGACTGATTATCTCAGGCTCCCTCTGCAGCTGCAGACCTCTCAGCCCAGAGCTGTAACCATAGCCAGGCAGAATAAGCCCTTCTCCTTCCAGCAAGGTTGGAGATAAAGGGTAGTGATTTAGGGTCTGTGTTTTCTTTAAGTGAGACCATGTGATTCAAACTTCGTCATTACCATGAATCTTCTGTGTTTCTTACAACATTTTTTTTTAAGAAATTTCCTTTGCATTCACTCAGTATCAGCATGAATACTAAAGAATATTTCCAGTCAGCCAGAGCCAGGTGTGCTGTGAGCCATTTCAATTCCAGTTTGTCCATCTGGCCCATTCTCTGACCTACCCCTTTATTAATGCATATCTGGCTTATTTACATGCTAGAAAGAAAGGGAAGCACTAGTGATTAATAACTGTTTCCCTCCTCATGCACTGGTTGGATAATTACAAGTATCTTCCTGCCTTGTTTGAAATTACTTTAGAGAGCTCCTGTGTTCCTGTTGTCTTATGCATCTCCCCCAGAGCAAGAATATATGTGCTAAAATAGGTCAATGTGCACACCTTTTCTTAGATAGCAGACTGGCAGTAAATACAGGAGCAAAAGAAGAGGCCATGGAGCTGGGGAAAAGAAAGAGTCTTTCTTCATTCGTCCAACTCCTATTATTTTCCCTATTGATAAAAGAAAAAAAGCCTGAGAAATTCATGAAAAATTAATGCAAGACAAAAGCCTGATCTTTAAATAGTCTCTGCCTAAATATGGACATCCTGACTCTTGATGGCAAGTTCCTTATGTTCTGCCAGTATTAACCTTTGGGGAAGACTGAGGTTATGATAATAAGCATTTCTACAGTAACTTTTATCATAAAGTATTGAAGTGATTCACCAGCACTAACCTTGGAATAACCTTCTGGATCAGTTAGTTATCAGTTCTCCTCTTTTACATACAGAAAAGCAGTTTTGCAGAGCACTGAAGCAACTTTCCCAAAGTAGTTCATAGCCTGTGGCATATCTCAGGACCAAGGCACGGGTCTCTAGGCTCCAAAACTGGTGCTTTGAGCACAGGGTGACACTCCTTAAGGCAGCCCACTAGCTGGACAAGGTGGGACTTTATTCCTCATTTCCAGTCAGCATTGTAGCAGCAGAGAACCTCTGCTTCCTTTGCTTTTGGTCAAGCCTTTTCCCTACAGTGAAATAAATAATCCATTTGCTGTTTCTGCCTGACGTAGCACAGCTCAGACATCTAAAACTCAGGTGACCAGAAGTAGAATCTTAGTTTTAATATATAATTGTCCAGTTTCTTTCAGGATTCTGGAAAAAAAAAATTCCCTATGACACACTGGAACTTTAATTAGGTTTCATAGGCACCACCTGTCATTTTCAAGCAGAAGATTGATAAGGCCTGGTATCAATTTTATCCATGGGATCTCTGCTTCCCTCTTCTCTCCTCAAACATATTTTTTTCTTTACCCCAATATCTGATTTTGATGAGCTTTCTGTCAGTCTCCAGACCAGACTGTTCAACAAGGGATGTCAACTACCGTTTGTTCAGCTATCTGTCAGCAGAACACAGATATGCCATTCTTCCCATGGAGCATGTGAAGAGTAGAGCATCTCAGGGGTTGTTCCAGCCCACTACTCCCAGCTCTGCTCTGCTCTGCTCATGCACTCTAGTAGGGGCTGTGGGGTGTGAGGAAACATGGATAGCCTCAGCATACTGACCTCTGCAGGCTGGGCTGCAGCTGCTCCTTTGGCTGTTCGCAACCTTGGCTGAACTCACTGGTTAGCTACAGCACATAATAAGAATCCCACCCCATGCAATAAACAACAGTGGTTTTATTGCCTTTTTTCCCTTGGTACGTCTGTGTCAGCCAGAGTTGGGCGATTCTTCATCATGAAAGTACCAGCCAAGCCTTGAAATCCAAGCCTTTTTTACTGTAGGCAGTGATGTGCTTTCAGAGACTGAGTAGCTAAGGCATGTTCTCCAGAAAAGAAGCAGAAAACCACTCAAAACACCAAATAACATCCTGACTGAAAGAAAATGAGGGTCCAGTCTTCCACCTTATTTGGTATTTTACTTTGACCAACCTCATGGCACCCAAAACATCATTCCCAAAAGTCCCAGAGCTCTCGGAAAGAGCAGCAGACTATACTTGCTGTAATTATTTGGTGTTGTTCTAGCACGTATGCTCAATTCTCACTTCCTTCCTTTGCCCTGTTAGAGTTTTTATCTGCTCCTTGTTTAATCAGGTATAGTTACCACTTTGCTCCAAAGAGCTCAGATATATTCCCTTTCAGGTACAGCTTTAGTGAACAATAAATTTGACTTCAGTCACCCATAACACTCTTAACCAATTTAAGCTCTCTCTTCCCTAAATTCAGGGACTACTCAAGGAAAAATTCTCCTCCATATTCCCCCTCTCTCCCAAACCAAGGTCTCTTCCACACTGATTGATTCACCATCACCTCTCACATCCCAGATGGAGCTGAAAAGCTCCACCTGCTGCTATTACTCAGCAGTAATTGCACTGCACTTTTGTGCAGGCTTCAGGCATTCATCATCAGGATGACTCAATAAGGTAGTCCAGTACTGATGAAAGGCCTTAGAGCCTCCATCTTTCTTGTACATGCAATAGCCACCTTCTGGATAAACTCTGGTGTGTGTTGGGGGGATAGAAGAATGTGTTTTATGATGAGTAATTTACTTGCCAGAATTTGTCTCCTCTTCTCCCTGTTCTCAGGCTGAGAACCAATCCTCACAGTCATACATTATTCCCTGAATATTTCCAGTGAGCAACGTTGCATGTGTAGCTTATCCTCAGGCAGTCCCCTAAAGAGCATTCAAAATCAAAGCCATGTGACAGACATGTCCAGTCTGCAAGCCAGGACCTTAGTGCCTCTCAGGAGATCCAAATCCTTTGTGCCTGTCTGCTGCTGGCTGTGCATGTTGGGGGCCTTTGGCTGGGCTTGAACTCTTGGCATGGTTACACTTCTGCCCAGGCTTCCACCTGATGTGTTCCAGTTCCTTCCCAGCTGCAGCCCCATCATTGGCCAGGCACACAGGGAAATCCCCTCCACCACCTCCTAATTTGTACAAAAGCAGCCAAAGGACCAGATGTCACTGGTCACTGATTCCTCTGAGGGGCAAACAAGAGGACAGGAGGGAGCTGCTGGTGAAATGTCCTGTTGTTTCTCTCCAAAGCCATTCCCCCTGCTGCTGCAGGACTCACTGTGCACACGGGGTGTGGACGGATTCACAGGAACACTGACTTGTTTATTCCAGGGGTATTTCTCTGCCTGTGCTGGGCAAGTATAACTCTGGGATGAAGGTGTCTAGAGAGCTCAAAATTCACTTTTCATAACCATTATGTAATATTCCCTTGCAGCTGTCTGGCAGAACATTTCTGCTAACTAAATCACCAGAACAGATCTGGAAAGCAAGCAGAGTGTATACCTGCAGGGTCATACAATATTTATTTACCACTTGCGGGTTTCTTTCATTTTGCTGTGGAATACCATTTATGCAGCTTTGGAAAGGTGCAACAGCCGTGTCGGAGGCAAACCTAAGTCAAGAAAACCAGCACCACTCTTGGCACTACTATGAACTCTGTAGCATCCCAGCAGCTCCTCCAGTGCCTCTGCTCACCCTGGCCTGGGCAACAGAAGCATTTCTGTTTGCTGAGGTGTGATGAGTGTGAGCACGTTGGTGGATGAGGATTGTCAGATGTAATGTTGGAGTTGCTGAACAGGCTTTCCACCTTCCCTTCTGTAGGTTTCTTTGATCTCCCTTGTGCAGGTTGTGAAATGCATTCCTATGTATTTTTAGACATCTACACCTACATACATATATGTCTAAAAGAGTCTGTATATATATTCATCTATATATAGCACCATACTGATAACCATTACCAGTATGAAGGGGGGGAGTTACAAATCTGAAATATAGCAGACGTGCATGCTGGTGCCAGTGGGATTGAATCAAAGCTGGCTGAGAATATAAACAGGCTTCTTTTTCCCCCCCAAGTATCAACACTTTGAAAATTCAGCCTATTTGGCAATTGATAC
The DNA here is from genome assembly GCA_013397915.1 of Daphoenositta chrysoptera. NCBI lineage: Eukaryota > Metazoa > Chordata > Aves > Passeriformes > Daphoenositta > Daphoenositta chrysoptera. Next base: position 137,241 of record VZRO01007456.1, on the reverse strand, counting down.
AAAATAAAAAGAGAAAAAGAGAGTTGCTAAATCTTTCAGTTTGAGAAAGTTTAAAGGTTTTTTACCCCCTTTCAAATTCAAAAATGTAGTTGAAAATATGATAAATTTTACCTCCTTTGGTTGTGAAACATGGTTCTCTCCAAACTATTTCTGCCAGACTTTCTGGCATTCTTAGAAGCTAATTGGTCTGGAGCTTTACAGTTGTTGCATGTCAAACGTGCCTAAAGATGCAGACAAGTGCACATAGCCCTAAAAAATAAAACTAAATTTCTTTATGCATTGTTAGGTACCAAAGCATGTCTACAAACCTGGCCTGTATTTCCTCTGTAGGTGGGTGTCACAAGTGTTAGAGTAACTGATGATTCACTGTGTATGTAATCATTGGGACACACAATTGCTTGATATTACCTTCTTCAGAACTCCTCAGAGACCTGGTCCTGATTTCCAGAGAAAAAACCTCATCCTTCAGTCTTCCAGCTTTCCAGTTTTACGCACTTTAATTATGAAATCAAATAATTAAGAAGAAGCATAACATAAAATAAATATTAACCCAATTTATTTGATTTTACTTTGATATAAACAAAACCAACTAATCTAATTATCAGCTTAATTAAGCCATTCTTAATAAATCAACAACCTTATAAGCTTTATCTAACACACTGGAGGACAGCAGTTAGCTGCCAGGCATAAACACAACATAGCATTATCAGCACCAGCTGGAACATCTTATTCCATTCTGAATGCCAGATATAGCAAGGTGTCAGTCACTCCCCGATCAAAGGTGATTGTGGTGTTCATTAAGATAGTCTGTTCAAATTCCATATGGTCAGACAGCAGCCAATATCTCTGCTGTGCCAAGGGAGGTCACATGAAAACATCGTGGTGTGTATCAAAATGATGCAGCTTGTTACATTCAAAATTCAGATGAAAATGTACTGAGAAATCCTTTCAGGATTAATCACATAACATTCCCAATCTAAAATCTCATGCATGCATGATTCTAGAAAGTGACTATTTAACTTAGGGGTGCCTTAGATATGCAGAATCTATTAGTTAGCCGCCATTAGGAGCAAAATCCCTGTATTAGCTGCAAACACACACATGTGCACACACAGAGAAAGCTACAAATGTCAGAAGTCCCCTTCTACTGACACTAGAACTATCCTTCTAAGAAAAGGATCACATAAAGACAACCCCTCAAATGTTTTTGTGTTTAGGCAATATATTTTCTGTGATTTTCCTCTTAGAGCTTCAGGAGGCTAACACATTGTTCAGAAAATTACTTACTTGTTTACTTGAACTACCTGTTTAATACTGATAACTTTTCCTAATCAGATTAACCAGATGTCAGGTCTAATCATCCTGTGTATTGCAGCACATCTGCCCACTCTTTGTGTCTGTTTGGGAAAGTAGAGGGAACATGAAGTTCATCAGGGGTGGTGGTTATGTGATGGCAGCAGCAGGCAGACCCAGTTTCAGTGGCTAGGAAACAGAACCATAGATTTTTGATTTTTTCAGAAGCGATGATGCAGCTCACCCCACTTCTTCCTAAATTCTACTAACCAGTTTCTTGGCAAATTCAAATGAGATGGTTCTGAATTCACTAGCATTGTTTGGTATATCTTGCTTCTCCCTTTAAAAGATAATCCCGTATCATCACAGGGGAAACAAAACTTCATCCCATCAGACCGAGAATTTATAGATTTTTTAATATTTCAAATCATGGCTCAATGGATAGATGCCACTTATTCTATTCTACAAAAGCCCCAGCTCAAAAATTACTTGGAAGTACAGAGATAACAAAATGCTGGTGCTAAAGATATTAATTCTATCAACTCCACACAGCAGTTGCTAATCTGCAAGGACCCACAGAACTGCTTCTTGACAGCTTGTTTCCTGCTACATTTTGATCCAGGCAAATTTAAGAGCAAGTATCACCATTTCTCACCAAAACCCATGGGAGTTTCCCTGTACAAACTTTGATTTTTAATCAAATTTCCCTAGGCACAGACCTGTTTTTTCCTCTCAGTACAGCCTCCAGAACAGACAAGCCTGATCCCAGTTAGGTTCCCTTACTCTAACTGGATTAAAATGTGTATTGAAAACTAATAATAATAATAATAATAAAAAATTAATAGCTCAGGTTTCATTGTAAAGGGGCAGTATTTCGTAATACAAGATGCAAGCTCCCAGGAAAAGTAGGTGTGTGAATTGGGGAGGAACTAAGTTTTGTATGATGGTGACTTCTGGCATGTTCTAAGACAGACCATTTGAATTTGAAGTCTTATAATTCTTAATGGCCATGGTGTTGTTTAATTTCGTTGTTGTTGCTGTTGTTACTATTACTATTTCTCTATGTGCTTGGAAAGCCTTGCAGGACTAGCAGGGGGTAAGATCTGCCTGTGGGTTTCACACATCCTTGCAGGCACTTTGATATAGTGAGACTGAGATTTCTGAATTCAGTTGTAGATGTGGGGAAGGGGGTTTTCTCAAACCTTCACACTTCATTGTCATGATGTCATTTGTCTGTCCTAGTGCACCTCTGTCTTCCCAAGTCCACCTCTGTCTTCCCAATTCAGTGGTCCCCAGTTCTGCCTTTCCTGATCAAACACCGGAACAGGCTACCCAGGGCAAATGATTCTATGATTCTATTGGCAAAACCTCCTGCAAATAACAGAAGGTTTTTCTCTTCTCAGTAATGACATTGGGGACCCAATGGGTTCTATCACATTACATAGAGCCCTCCCTCTCCTTCCCGCACAGAAGATAAACCTGACTCATGACAGAACAGGGCTTAGTTGATTCATCTGAAAGGCTACAATGGTCCCTTCTGTACATCTTGATGCAGCTGTGTTATGTCAAGAGGCAGAAGAGGTTCAGAGGCACATTCCCCAGCACAAGAAATGCCACTGCTGGAAGCAGACTGGGAAAGCTGCAAACAGCAGGGATGGGGCACGGGGGATTGCAGAGGGCATGCAAAGATCACCTGGGCTTTCCCCAGCAGCGCTGCAGGTGGTCACAGTAAAAAAAAAGCAATGTCCCTCTGCAATACAAAGAACAGCTGGACTCTAGCAGTGCTGTCTGTTGAGTTTTCTTCAACATTGTATCCAGTTTGTTCTTCTGTTCCTGGCTGCCCTTGGCACTGCGGGGTCTTAAGGCCTTTCTTATCCTGTGAAGCCTTCCCAGCCTGTTTGTGAGGCTGGTCAGGTTCCTCCTGCTTCCTCCCACCCTGGAAATATTTGTTCATCAAGAGAAAGCACCTTCCTATATGCATTACAGCTCCTGATTGACAGGCTGGGCAGAAAGTGTAATTTGTAATGTTGAAGTGAGGCTGACAGGAATAAACTAGCAGTCTGATATTTTTGCTTTGCTACTATGTTGAGATAAATTGATCTTGGTTCTCCATTGTTTTAGCTATGCAAGAAGGAGGACTTCTCTGTTTTCCCACAGTATGCAGTTGGAGCAGGCAGAAAGAGGTTCCACTAGCCAGCAGCCAAAGAAAGATACAAGATACAAATGCAGAGAAGATAAACAAGGTTTTAAATAATAAGAATCCTTTTAAAAGAGCCTTTAGGAAGATTAGTGCATATGTACTTGAGCCTTTATCCCAGCCAAGGGGAAGGACAGACAGTTATTTATGGTTAGTTTGAAACCTTTATCTGCAGCCTAAGATTTGCTTACAGTTTAAGACAAGAAAAGACATGCAGTGATTAAAGGCTGGGACTGAGAACCCAGGGCTCCAGGGTCCTACACTCATCTATACTGAATTACATTAATTTAGGGTGCATTGTTCAGCCTCCCAGTATATCTCCTTCCTTCTGCATCCCCTTTTCCATTAAAACAGTTCCCTTTCTGACACCATTGTCTGAATTACTTATACCTTTCTGTGAGGGCCATGCTTAAAAATATATTAAAGCTTGGAAAGTACCCAGAAAAAGGGAAAAGAAAAACCTGATGGCTGGATAAACTGCATTACTGAAAATGAAAAGGCTCATATTCTGAATATCAAACCCCTGCATCATTCTTGAAGTCCTTCTAAGATTAGACTTGGAATCTCAGGCTTTGAAGACTAAAAGAAGCTGTTTTGTATGGCACCTTTCGTATGGACTTGGCAGAGTCCAGGGACCACCTAAAAATGTCAGTGAGAGCTAAGCTCCTTCTGCTACTACATGGGTGTAGGCAAAGAGCGAGTATGAAGGCAAGGGGAGAGGAGATGGGTTCACGCCTGCATAGAGGTGATAGCAGGGGAATATTTAGCTGGAGGGAGAGCATCATGTGCAGTAGCTACTGAGGTGTGTCTCTAGTGGGACTGCTGTGCCCTCACATGACACACAGGACCCACAGCCTTGGAGGATGACTGTGTCCCCAGCTTTTGCCATCACAGGGAATGCTTCAAGGAAATAAATCGTGGTGTGGTTGTCTTCCTGTGACCCCACAATGATGCCCTCCACATTACCTCTTCTTACAAAGAGCTTTCTAAAGGGATCTTTTTACCCTGTAAAATATTAACACATTCACCACAGATCCTTCCCGTTCTTACTTAGTGCATTGTCTGTTCCTTCCCTGGCCCTTTCTGGCTTTGGAGCATATCTGGGAGACAGAGGAACATGACTGGGAGCTGACCTTGACAGCTGGAGATGGGTATAGATAGTGGAGAGTGCTAGTCATATTCTAGTTCCTCAGTGGAAGGTGGACAGCTGAGAAATGTGGAATCAATGTTCTCTCAGTCTGCCCATGCTCTGGGAAGGAGCACACAGGAAAACATGTATAGTTTTACCTCGTGGGCTCCACAGAAAGACTTCTAAAGATCTTGACCAATTTTAGTTAGACAAAAAAGGTAGTTGCTTAAGCCATGTGAGAAGATAAACTGAGAAAAGATCTGGGCTATGATGTGCTGCAAGGAACTCACGGTCCTTCTTTTTCCTCTATCCCTTCTCCTCTCTCCCCCCTCAGCTGGATGTGAAAAAGTGTTTTTAAATAATTCTGTCTGCCTCTCAGTATTTTAGAATTTTTTGTTTCAACCTCACTTCCCAGTTACATGAATGCTCCTGATTTTGTGTAGAGAACTGGGGTACTTATCCAGGCACTGCCAATTCCCTCTCTCTCCGTGTAACACCACAGACAGGGAGGATAATAATTACATGTGAAGTCAGGCAGAGAAAGTGAACAATGAAACTGAAGTTAGTGCTGACTAAATAGAAGAAAGAAAGGGAAGAAGAAGAGTGGAGTGGTGGATCATTCTCAGGTGAACAGCAATGGGGTAGGGCAGATCTCTGCAATCCTCCAGAGACTTTTGAACAAGCAACATATCCAAGTGATACTCTGAATGTGTCTCCTGTTACCAACACATTGATTTCCACTTGACAGGGAAATTTGGCATCAGAGTTTAAATGAAATGGAGTCCTGCTGTTTCCATGGAAATCTCCATGTCAATCAGAGTAATGGAGGGCACATTGTGATTTGTATAAAAGTAAACAAAAAAAGGCTGCTGCAAATGCAGTGGGTTATCTTTTCCATTCAGACTAAAAATCCCATATTTTCTCATCATAGATTCTCTCCTTCCCCTCCTCTGCTTCAGTAAAGAGACCCCTGTCCTACATACACCCTTTATTTCAGTTGACTGGGTCCCACAGAGAGCCTTATTCCTGGATAAATAGCATTAAATACATGATAGATAAATTGCAGGACTGATAGCTTAATCCTGTATAACAAACTACATGTTTCTTTGATGTATCCAGCTTTTCTGTATCAGTTTTGGGGTTTTCCCCGACCTATAATCTTCTCATCTAGTTACAGACACCTTGTGTGTCTCAGTTAAGACAGTATTTTGATATTTCATATCCTATTCTTCCACCCCCCCAAGGAAATCAGTCTACTCCTGAAGATGAACTCTTAAGATGTGAAAAACGAGCAACCAAATACAGCTTAGCATGTAGTTCCCACTGCAGCCTATCAGTGGAAGTGGAAAGGTTCATCTCCTCTGGGTAGCACGGGCAAGGAGAGCTTTGGGTATTTTTCTTCTTTGCATCAGCACCAGCTATCTCACCTGACGAAACAACAGGCTCTGTCACACCATCGGGTTCTATCACAACAAACGTGAGCAATTTCTTACTGCCCAAGGAAATGAAGTAGTTTGCATAAATATTTGTGTAATGCAAGTTTACCATGGCATGAGATATTTCCCACCTCAAGCACAGAGACAACATAGAGCAGGCATTAGCCCCCCTGGAGCTCTGTGTTACCACAGTTGGATCACTTCCATCCCTGAAAGAGCTTGGATATGACTGTGTTCCACCACATTATACAGGGTAGGAATTCTCCACAAAGATCTAAAATTGCAGCTGCCTCAAGTTTGTCCTTCCAGCCATATAGCAAAATCTTACTTCTCAGAAACAGAATCCTGGGTTTGCTCTGGCAATGACAGCAGCTCTTCCTCCCTTACTTCTGGCCTGGAACATAAGCAGGGATCACATTTGTGGTCTCAGGCAAAACTCAAAGTCACAGAAGAGGAAAAAAATAAAGACTTACTCCTTTTTAAACTTGCACACATAAGGGAGCTGCCTTATGTGTTGTTTCTTTCCCAGCCCATTTTATCATCTAAGCAGCATCAAGTTGGCATGCAACCAAACACTGTGATTTTACCACTATGGCCATAGATTTCAGCAAATTTGTTTTCCCCAGACAAAGAGAGACAGGCTAATAAATGCAGATAAAAGATAAAATGTTGCAGAAAGTGAAGGGATAGGAAAAAAGAATGAGCACTCTTGTCAGAGTGTGGTGATGAATGGGTAGCTATTATTTTCAGAGTCAGGCATGTACTGGGAATTGACTTTGGACAAGCTGAAGTTGCAGGTCAAGGTCAATACCTGAGTCAGGATTATGATTCAAAGTCTGGATCATGTTTCTTTGTCACTCTTCACAGCTGAGGCAGTAGGGCAACACTAAATATTAATATTTCAGCTTAGAAACTAGGACTGTTCTTTATGGGATTCACACACATTTAAACTGCAAGAAACAGTGAGGCTACACCTTAATGAGCTTAAAGGAAGGTGTCCATCTGCCCACCAAGGATTTACCAGGGCTGGGTCCCTAGCATCATTGTTCCAGGAATGTGTTATGGCTGAAAAAGAGACAGCTAAAACCAACAGTGAGAGCAAAAGACTATGTTGCTTATGACTTATAACCATGGGAGCAATGCTGCTGCATGGGCACCAGGGTTGGGGGATGACTGCTCTAAGGCTGAATACAAAAATCCTGGGCTTATGCTTCAGCTTTTAAACTCACCAGCAACACAGACTAAGCTCCCCATTGTAACTTTCAGCCATAGAGTTCAAACTTTTATCTTGGAATGAAATATTTTAGAAGTCCAAGGAAATTATAGACAGAAAATGAATAAGAACTAAGATGAATCATCCTCTGCTGTCTGCTAACTTATCCTGTTTTATGCATTTTATCATTTTGGGAAAAAACTTTTGGTTATTTTACAGTCCTCTACACCTTGAGCTGAGGTCACTAAAAAGAAATGTTCCACAGACAATGAACTGTCCATACCATGATTTTAAGACTTCTTTAGAGTTTCATGATAGTAATCCACAGTCATAAATCTATATCAATTTCTGCTGACTTTGTGCAAATATATGAATGATCTTGCTATTACAAGAATATCTGAACTTGTATCCACAGAAAAAAAAATAGAGTATAACTTTCAAGTTTTCACCTTCCATTTAAAACAGTTTGAAAAAATGAATGGCACTGAAGAATCCCCTGTATTTGCACAGGAAGTGGGTCAAGCTGCTCTAAAGTTTACAAGTCTGAAGCAAATTTTCAGAGGAGTGAAGGAAATGTATGTATATTTGTGAAATGAGAAGAAGACTAAGTGAAAGCTTAATAAACTCCCAAAGGGAACAGGAAAAGAAAAGATGTTAATGCAATTACTGCTGATAACATTTTCAAAGAGTATGTGTGTATGTGTGTGAGAGAGAGAGAGAAATTAGTACATCATCTTGGAATCCTTAATTACCGGCATGTTAATTACACAACAAAGCTATCCTCTTATAGTGAAAGAAATGAACAAATATTAGAAGTGTTGTTCCATTTAATCCAGAAAATGAATGCTGAGATCCAAAGTTGTGTGATGTAAATCTGGAAGAACTCCAAAGAAGCCAAGGGAGTTAACTAGTCTCCAGCATAAGACAGCAGAGATGTGATGCAGTAAGGAAAAAATACAAAGTACTGTCTGCTTTCTCTCTCAGAAGGAGAGAGGCTACGAGGTTGGTTCCCTGCATGTGACTGAATGCTGACTAATATGTGGTTTTACTAATGAGGTTCCTTTGCTTGGATCATCGGCCTCTTCCTCATGGGCTGTTGAGTGAGAGACCTTTACAGAGGTTATAACTCTTCTGTTAATTGGGAACCAGAGGAAATTAGGAGAATGGGATCACGTCAGTGTTCTGTTACTAACACAGATGAATCAAAAAAATAAATGTTTCACTCAGACATAAGTTAAGCTATTTATTAGGCTGCTGTTGCCTACACACATCTGGTTATGTTTAACCTGCTCATAAGACTTGTGCTTCAAACCATTCACCAGCTTCATTGTCCTTCTCTGGACATGCTCCAGCACCTTAATGTCCTTCTTGTGGTGAGGGGTGAAAAACTCAACACAGGATTTGAGGTGTGGCCTCACGAGGGCCCAGTACAGGGGCACAATCACTCCCCTGGTCCTGCTGGCCACATTTTTCCTGATACAGGCCAGGATGCCATGGGCAAAACCACAGGAAAGGGATCAACTTTATCTTTTACATTCTCTTCAGTTTTTACCAGATTTGGATAAGGTTGCCACTTTGCTACATACCAGTCATGAGCAAGCCTTATCTGAGGTTTTCATCATATTCAGAGCCACAACAGAGTAAAACAGACTTTTCTGTACTTCAGAGAAGTTCTTGGCCAAATAAGCCCTCATTTCCTTTAGATCCAACATCTTAGAATTCATAGAGAGCCCTAGCATGGGGTGGCTGGATTTCGTCAAAGGTTTTTTTCCCTTAAGGGTTTATTCTTCCCCTGATCTTGTGACTCCCACTGACACTAATGGGAAGAAATGCATGCCTGGAGGAGAGCTCTGCCCCACTCAGTGAGAAAGGAGAGAGTGGTTTTATCAGAGTGGGATGGGGAAGGAACAGAAGGAAAAGGAAAGCTTTGAAAGCTGTCTAATTATAGTCTGATGTTTTAACTGTGCCACCAGCCAGTGCGTGTACTGAGCGTTTGGCACAGCACAGCTTTGTTTTTCTTGATTAGGGAGGAGCATTTAAAAGATTGGTCAATGTGTGGGAAACAGCAAAGAGAAAAGCCCACCCCACTGGTTAAATGTAGATCCGGCTGCTGAAGGGAATCCAATGGTGCATTAGCAGCAATGAGGATGATGTTGCAGCTCTTCCTGTGCATGGGTGCGCATCCCTTTTCCAGGCAGCACTCTTGAGTTCCATTAGACTGAGTGAGCATGCAAGTACAGGAGTTTCCAAAAAGGAACCTGAAGAGTTCTATGATGATTATTTATGAGGAATTATGTCCCTGTGGTGGCAACTCTTACAGCACAGGGAAGGCCTTTGCCTTTCCCCACAGGTGGCCTAAACAGGAGAATAACATTAACCCCAGAGGCACCCTAGCTCCTAATCAATAATAGATTCACTCATGATTTTTGTTGTGAGATATCCAAATTCGGTCCTCATGGGAAACTCATTAGGAGGACAAGGACAGATGTATATGAAAATAGAAGAAGAAATAAATTATTAAGAGTGAGATTGCCAAGTATAAAGCACTTCTGTGTAATGCACCTGAGTGTTCATGCACATGTGTCCACAGTGCTATGCTGATCCATTCTTCCAGGTGATACCTGAGTGGTGAAGAAGTGCCTGTGTCCACTTCCAGGAACCCTCTTTGCCAGCCAATTATATTGTAGACACAACCTCCACATAACAGAGTGCAAAGTCACAAAACTCTGCAGATATGTCTTTTCTTGCCTTTTAGTAAATAAACCATTCTCCCCTTCTTCCCCTTCTGTATAACTCTGTAACCAATTTCAGCTTGACTAAAATGCACATCAGTTCAAAGAATAGCTGTTTAAAAACAGCATCTTAAAATAGATTTTATTCTCACTTCGGTGCTTATGCTAGTCCTCCATACTGGTTTCTGCCTCAGAGTCTCAGTCAGACCTGTCCCTGCTCTTTGTGTATCCGTTTAACCTCTTCACTGCCAGCCACAACTGCAAAGTGATCTTCCAAGAGATTTTCTTGCCTACTTACACAAAGACAGTTCACTCCATGCAGAAAGGACCCAAAATTGGCCAGCAGGGAAGAAAGGGGTAACAAAGCCATTTATAGGATGCATCTACCTGTCAGCTCATTCCCCTGCTTGCAGTGACACAGAAGGAAAAAGAAGAAACTCTTAAATCTGATGATTCAGCTGTTTGAGTCAGTTTGGCCATAAACCCAGCAAGAGCTTTAAATGGTGCATTAATTTCTACTGTAGAGGCAGAAGAATAAGAAATGGTCATATTACAGTGAATGTTGCATCTGAGATTTCATGGGAAATTGCTGAGCTCACATACTTGACCTGACATGGGTTTGTATACCTGAATTTGCACAGTTGAACCTGGAAAAGAAACATGAAGGTGTCTCACAGTGCACCAGGATTCAGGCCTGTGTTGAAGTTCTCACATCTCAGAGGATGAAAAGAACCTAATAATACAGTGACTCTACATTCAGAAAAAGATGTTTTAAAATTTTTGGAGGGCAAGATTAGTCTTCTCCCGTGTGACTGAAGAGACTGAAAAGCCTGAGGAACACATGCAGGGTGATGAGAGGTATCTGCAAGAGAGTCCCCATCCAGTCCCTGTGACAGCACAGCAGGGCTAACTCACTTCTGCCACCTCTCTAAAGGTGACTGCAAAATGTATAGAAAAAAATCAAACTTCATGAACTCATGAATTTGTTTCCAGTGAAAGGTACTGTCTTAATAGCTCTGGAGAATTATTTACCTACAGTGGATAGTAAAGTGTACCGTGTCTTCTCTTTTTTCATTGCCAATCAGAGGGCAAGGAGGAAATTATATCCCTGGAGACAAGGCAGTATCTGGCCTTCTGATTAAAATAAAATCAGTAAAAATATTTTCTCATTGCATTTAAGAAGGCCCAAAAAAGTGAAATCAATTCTGTAGATAGATATAACAGGGTTTTTTCTTTGGTTTTCTTAAGGTCCAAAAGATAACACAGGAAGGAAAGGTGTGCATGAGAGAAGTCAGAACCCTGAAAAGAGAGTGTTCTGAATTACGTTTGCAATTTTTTATTTCTCCTACATGTTTTATGCCCTGTGCAAGTTCTCTTTGCTGTGTATGATTCCCATGGAAAATCCTGATACAGTTCAGCTCCACAATGGTGGGGATTGCTGTGATGCATGTCATCTTTGGTCTTCTAAGCACTGGATGAAGAGCTACCACTTTTTTGCATGCAGTGATGTGGTTATGAAAATACTCTATTTCCATCTGCAAATTGTCGTGGGTTGGAGCTGAAATTAATTGACAGCTTTTTAATCCAATAGTGCTTCTGCGATTTTGCATATTTAAACTGGCAGGAGGCCTGGAACTCTCTCTTTGATCCAGCGGCGACTGGGGAGAAAGGGGGGAGGAGGAGGGGGAGAGCTCTGGCCTCGGCCCTGGAGAGCCAGGGGCTGAGGCCCCCCCCTCCCCCAAATGCCAGGGTAAGGGGTCCCTGGCACGCATCGG
>VZRO01007456.1:79075-125286 GCA_013397915.1 Daphoenositta chrysoptera | reverse complement strand
AAACTGTTCTGTTATCCATTTAAAGGACATGGGGGGGAGCTGAGAATACCCCATGTTTGGATGCTCAGTGCGGTTGGGCTGTCTCTGACCGGACAGACTATTGCGGAGGCAGTTCTAAAACCACACAAAAGCTAAGAGGACCTCTTTCTTTTCCTGGAGTTTGGAAAGACTTTTAAGAACTCTAATATTGACCAGAAATTCCATCTTGTTAATTTCCTTGTTCTCTCTCCTGAGAAACCTGTGAGGAGGTCTGTGTGCCCTATAGGGCCTGGGGGTAGGGGTGGGGACTAGCAAAAGAAGGAATATGGTTTTGGTTTTTTTTTTCCCTTTTTACTTTCTTATTGTAATGTTCTTTTTCTGTTAATCCTACCTAGTAACAATAAACTATCTTTATACTTTTAGAAGTTTTTTAGGCCTGTTTTTGTCATTTTCTCCTAATTTATATATTTATATCTCACAAAAACAAATTAGTGAGCTGAATCACGGCTGCAGCTGGTGTTTCAGCTAGTTCACTAAATCTAACCCGTTACACAATTTTCCACTTTTGTGACTGGCTCAAAGAATTTCAAGCCTGCTGACTATTCTGCTTTGTGACAAAATATTATACACTGAACTTCCACTATCTGCATTAATGGGATGTGCAGGTACTACATGTAAATAGCAGGTGCCAGCCTGGAGACACCTCTCCTTAGAAATTTCAAAGAAGTACTTTTGTGGCTCTAAGATGGTTTTGGAAGCTTCTCAAATGCTGTTTTTTTGGAGTTGGGTTTTTTTTTCAGTGAAGAAATATATTTCTGCATCCTCCCGTTTATCTCCCACTCTTTTTGCTTTCTGGAAGATAGGGTAATGCTAGCTGGAATGCTATGTTCAAACTCAAAGTATGCCTTGCTGCTTAGTGATAGTGAAGCTTTCTTATGCACTCCCTGGGGCTGTCAGGGGTCAGTTTGCAGCTTGCCTTTTCCCAGCAAGGCTTTCCAGGAAGACAAGTTCATTACAGAAAACTGGGAAAACTGGAGGAGTTCGTAGACCAGATGTCAGAGCAATGCCTAAGGAGTTTTTCTCCATAGGGGATAAATCTTCAGGACTTTATGTAGTCCTTTAAGAATTTAAGAATGCCTTTAGCCTCTCATTATTTCAGTTCCTTGTTGATGTTGTATGCCAAGAAGGCTGTATTCCTAAATCATGTACATTTAATGCTATCCATGAGCCTCATGGGCTTTAACCATTCTCAGGGGTAAACACAGGGACCTGCTTTACAGTGAGCTGCTAAGCAGTCTGTCCTCACACCTGCCTATGCTGTCACAGAAAGTGTGCCCTGCAGAGCCCTGCTTCCTCGTCATCTCTGCCTGAAGTCTGCACATGCTTGTCTCAGTGCTGGCCATCACCCCACCTTCCACTGGGATTTAACAGAAATCAAGTGGGCAGGTAGAGAATAACCAATGGGTTTTAATTAAAGTAAATCAACAGACATAGTTCAACCATCATTTGCTCTCCTATGGCAGCAAATATGCCTGAGAGAGATTTCTTACTGTGCAGCTGTCACACACATGAGTCTAGGAGAATCTTTGCTCCCTCTTTCTTTACCTATGCCAGAATGGTATCTTGCTAATAGTCCACTCTTGATTTTACCTTGTAGGTTGCAGCACTGATTGAACTGTGCATATGCAGACTTATTTCTCATCCATGCTCTTCATCAAGCTAAGAGAAGCACATGAATCTAATATATATACTGTAAAAAGTACCTTTGGAAACTAATCCTGGGTTGGATTTTTTTTCTTTAGGAAAGGAGGTGATTCTGCAGAGTCAATACATTAAAGAACAGATCTGTCCAAGCAATTTGTAAAAAAGCATGTAGGAGCATAAACAATTACCCATTACATCTTCCTAACGTAGGGTTGTTCTTGGTTCATTAACCAAGATTTTATTGAAGTAGTTCCAAATGATAGGGTTCTACAATTTCCCTCTTAATTTCCCCACAATTAAAACAAAAAAGTTGTAATATAATTATCCCAGTTGTCCCTGGTCTTCAGTACAGGCTCTGTTTCTTCCCCATTTCTGCTTGGGCGTACTAATGATAGAGGCCTTGAGCTTTATGTGTGATCTTCCATCTTTTCTCAGAAACGTCCTACTCTTAAGAACTTCAGGAGAATTGTTTTTTTCACTCTCACTGTATCATACAGTTCTTTTGTGGTTGGGACTGACTTCCCAAGTCTAGTTCTAGGTGAAGGAAATGGACCCTAACAAATAATGTTGCACCCTTCTATTGAAAGGCAGTTTGAAACAGAGAACAAATGCTAGACCATTTCCTGAGGTGCAGGGTGCCCAGCTAACCTGGGCAGCAGCAAAAGTACTCTGTTAAAAGCACCAGACCTGGTCCCAATACAGGGCACTTTCCCTCTTCACCATTGAGTTTCTTTTGGTCCATCAGCATTTTTAGGTGCCCTCCTTCCCAGCATGCTGATTTCACCCACAGCCCACTGTCCCTTCTAAGCTTCACTGGGCATTAGCCTTACTGTTCCCCTGATTTCTGGTTCCCAATACTTTTCCAGCATCCCAGATGATTCCCTGCCCTACCATCATCACCTGAGTTTCCCTGAGTCGGATCTAATTGCGTTGTGATTGCTTGATTATTCTTCTCATTCTTCCTCAACAAATACTGAGGCTCCTAATCCCACAGCAATAAGAAAAGAAAGCAAACAAAACCATATTGAATGAAGCTTCTTTCCAAAGTGTAGGGACATGCTTGGAGATGTCTCAGTTCCCTTTTCCAGCTTTATAAACTGCTAGACATAGTCATTATCATCTCAGAGCTGAATCTATTGTGAAGCTATGGAAACTGCTTTTTAAGTTTGCCAAGGCTGTGCTACCCTGCCTCCCTTCCTTTCCTGACCCTTCACACCCACCAGGAGCTGAAGAGGGAGGTGATGATGGATGCTGAGTATTGGGAAAATCACCACTGGCTCTTTGCCAGCTGCTATACAGAAAGCACTACCAGCCTCTCCCACCATTTCCCTCTTTCATTGCTTATAGTCTCTGGTGTTTATAACCTGTGTGACTTTGAAAACGAAGGTGAGAGATTCTCAACCACTGTATGTACAGTAGGGGACTGATCTTAGTTGGAGACCAAAGAAAGTCGAGCTGGGGACCCAATCCATCAAAGCACCTGCAGCCTGAGTTATATTTGCTGCAGTCTTAAATATGAGTGAAAGACAAAAAGCAAGACTCTAGTACAGTTCTCATTTCTTTTCTAATGTCTGCTGTAAATGTTTATCATGTAGCTTAATGCACCCTGTCAGCAAGAAGAGAAAACCAAATAAACCACAGGAAGGTTTTATTAATGTCTCCCTACCAGAATGGGTTTATGATAGTCAAAGAACCCAGACATGGGGCCTTGCTTGAGCTAAATATAAGTTCTTATGTAAGACAGACGAGAGGAATATTTATACAAATGCAAGTGCAAGGGAAGAAAAATGGAGAGAATCTCTAGTCTAGATCAGGCATGTGAAGATATGGAGAGAAACAGTGACTGGGAAATACAAGCCTTCTGGGAAAGTAAATTCTTTTATATAATAGGATGGTTCTATTCTTCTAGGCTTTGAAGCAACTTCCTCTTTTTTCTTTGTCAAGGAGGCATGTTTGGCAATTAGTGTGTAGTCTGTCATTCTAACTTGAACAAGATGAGTACTTTGCCTTGTGCATTGTGAAGCTGTAGTTTGATGGATCCAGATGAGACTCAGGAGATGACAGCATGTTTTCAGCTCTGTCACTGGTCTGCAGCTTGACCTGGCCAAGTCATGTAACCAATCTTTGCCTCATTTACCTGCCTTACAGGGAGGCTACTGGGAATAATCTCCCCTTTTTTAAGCTTTCTCTTGGGTACTCCTGGTAAAAATATTGGATTCAAACTTGTGTGGAAAGGACTAGAGATACCTGGTCACTTATAGTCAAATATTTATTTAAATGTAACTAAGCCCATAGAGTGACTCCTTTTTGTCCTGATCACTTGAAGGAACATTTCAGAATAATCCTGCAGATTATAGAATTGCTTGAAGAGGACTATTCCTATGGTGCCTTCAAGGGGTCTCAGTCTTTGCTGCTCTGCTCTGTTGAGGTTCGGTAGATCGCAAGCATGTGGCTGTATCTTTGACAAGGCAACAACAAAACATCAAAACCACCATGGAGCACAGCATAGTGTATCTCAGAAGTGCCCATACTGGCTCTGACACTCATTCCAATAGTTCTACCTGACCTAATTTTCCCTGCCTTTTTAACATGAGCACAGCTAATGCCCCTGAAATTTTTCCAATACTTGCACTCAGAGATTTTGTGCAGTGCCCTTGGCATTTCCCAAGCACACCAGATGCTCTGCAGCTCTGAATGGTTATATTTACATAGTATTTTCATCCCAGACTTGAGCCCTGGGCTTTGGCTTCACACAGTCTGCTATTTTGCCCAAACTGATCTCAGCTGTCAGTAAGGGGTTCAGATCATCGTGCCTGAGTGTGGCAGGAACCTCACCTTGTGCCCTCTCTTCCCTCTCCACCCTATGTTCACCCCCATTTGTTGAAGCAGGGCTGACCTGAGAGGGTTAGGCCACCTGTGCAAGAGACAGGGTACACTCAAGCCTGGACTGAGGCTGAGAATATGAGACAAATCCAAGGCCTGATCTCATCTTGCACTGCATGGCTCTTTTCGGCAGCTGCTACACAGAAGAGGCCAGTCAATAACAGGGCCTTTTCCAGGCAGACTTGCTCTCATAAGCACATTAGCCCTGGAAACCTAAACAGAAGGCAGAAGAATGTCTTGGGATTATGTTTTCCTTTCCTTGTACCATGTGTTTCTACCTCTCTCTCTCTCTTCCTCCCTCTCTCTCCCTCTCTCTCCCCCTCTCAGGTGACTGCTATTTCTCTTTGCAATGCCATGCAAGAACAGCCCACATTCTGGGCATCAAATGGAGATTATATGGATCCACATCTTGCCAATTTATCTTTTGCTGGCTTGTTTGAGACTCAAAGTACCAATCTGGCTTTTAATACCTCAGGTACTACTAAATTTGAAGTGACTCTGAGGAAT
Source organism: Daphoenositta chrysoptera (assembly GCA_013397915.1). Taxonomy (NCBI): domain Eukaryota; kingdom Metazoa; phylum Chordata; class Aves; order Passeriformes; genus Daphoenositta; species Daphoenositta chrysoptera. The sequence continues at coordinate 120,213 of VZRO01007456.1, read as the reverse complement.
AGCTACACAGATTCATAAAGCTTTTTATATAGCCTCAGCTTCAATATAGATAGATGTTTTTATTTCTTTATTCCTCCCTGTAAAAATGGTAAAGTATGTAGGTGGACACCTAGTCAGACTTTCGGGATGTCTGTCTGAGATCGCTCCCATTCCTCAAAGGCTTGGCAGCTGCAGAGACGTAAATGCAGTTTGGTATGGATTTTGTACACTTGAAGCTATTGGGCAAACAAAAAAAAATTCAAGACTACATGCTACTAAACTTGATATTTATTTCAACTGATGTTATTAAGAGAAGCACAGAGCCAAACACTCCAGTTTTAATAATAGAAGCAGCATTTAATCACCTAATTTGTGCAGTCACCAGCCAAACACATATTCCCAATCTTAAAAACTGTTGGAAAGGGGAGGGGGTGAAAATGGTATGATTTGCTGGAGACACCAACAAAAAGTATGTAACGAAACTAAACTTCAGAGCTAGTAAGAGATGGTGGCACCAAAACTGTGTTCATTTGGTGTCTGAACAACGTATCTAGACATGGACATAAAGTACCTTCTATAGGCAGCTGCTCTCCCACTGCTGCAACAGAGGCCCAGCCAGGGCACATGGGGAAACTGAAATTTCACTACCCTTGTTTCATAGTCTGCAGCTGATGGCTTTAAACAGTCTTAAATCCTGTCATATAGGAATAGTCTTTAAACTGTGCTTGAAAGTGTGAGGAAACTAAAACTTTGTGGGCTTTATTTTTTCTATTATTTCCTGGCTCTTTCCCAGTAGTAGTTATAGGCACTGAGTGTGTATGCAGACACACAGTCACGAGCTTTCCCCTTAAAAAAGAGGAAATAAAAAGTATGTGAGGGTTTCCTGGTGCTTGAAAACTGAAAAAGTAAAACAAAACTAAAAAAAAAAAAAAAAAAAAAAAACAAAAAAAAAAAACAAAAAACCAAAAAAACCCCCAACCCCAGGAAATAAAATGCTTTTAATAACAGCAGGGCTGTGTTCTCTTCATTGCTTACAGCTTGGACTCCAGTGAAACAGGGAATGAAATAACTGCTAAAGAATCAGGCACAGTTTTGTCTGTTTTGCTACGAGGTCATTTTTAGGGTGCAGGTGGATGGGACAGGGAGTGGCTTGTCCTGCTCACAGATCCCTGAATTTCCTCTGCTGAAAATGATTAGCTTCCAGAATGCTGTCTGGACCTGGAACACTGGAGGAGATAAATGTCTCCCTAGCTGTTACCAGGCTGGCTTTGCTTGTGACCTTTTCCAGACAGATAACTCCTCACATTTTGGGTATGGACTGAAGCCTGACCTGAAGAAAGATGGGTTTAGGTATGTGCTGAGGGCTTTCCCTAGTTAGAGCTGGAACAATTAGCAGATCACATTCTGTAAAGCGCCAATATCTGAAAAAAGTGCCACCTCCTAGATCCATAATTATTGGTGCTCCAGTAGGAACTTCTTTTATTTTGGCAGAGTTTTCTGACCTGAGAGACTTTTCACAGGGGCATGTGTGATAGAACCAAGGGGAATGGTTCCAAATGGAAAAAGAGTAGGTTTAAATCAGTTATTGGGAAGAAACTCTTTGCTGTGAGGGTAGTGAGGCACTGGAATAGGTTGCCCAGAAAAGTTGTGGATGCTTCATCCCTGGAAGTGTTCAAGACCAGGCTGGACCGGGCTTTGAGCAACCTGGTCTAGTGGAAGGTGTCCACCAATGGCGGCAGGTTGGAGCTCTATTGTCCCTTCCAACCCAAACCATTCTCTGATTCCGTGATAACTAGTCAGCAGATATCTATGAGCAATTAGACCCTCTGGAACACTTTCCTGAGCCCTTTACACAGGTGGACCACATCCACTGCTTGTTCAGGGAAGATTTTACACATTTTCCTCATGGCCACAGTTGAATGGCTTCAGCTGCACAGCTGCTACAGCAAAGCTGCTTCAACTTGAGGCACTTAACTGGATGACCAAAGTTGTCCAAGGCTTCTATCTTTGCCAAAGGACAGAGCTAGGCAGCTCAGCCCATGGTTTGGATATAAGCAGACTGGACCACAGACGGCAATGGGTGAAAGCAGCACTCCTGATTGCAGAACCCAGCAGCTCTGCTTCTGCACCTGCTGACGGATGAATTTTGGGAGTATAAATCCAGCCCCAACAATAGATTAGCCCTGAGTTGTGGTCATATTATAATTCTGTGAGGGCACTGCTGTGTAGATTTCCTTTCCTGAGGCTATTTAACAGAGGATTCATTATGGAAGGAGATGATACAGGGCCATGTAATTTCAAAGGAGAACAAAGCTTGCTGTAGACATGTGAGCAGTATCCTGGGAGCTATCTGAAGTCAGGCTGATTAGATAACATTTCCCAGACAGCTTTCATTAGAAAAGAAGTATTTGTATTAAGTTCATTTTTAGTTTTTGCAAAACTGTATGAAGTTCTGTGGAATTCCTGCAGGAGAAAACATTGAAGAAACAAAAATGGATTTAGGATCTCATTTCAAAATTTCAGTTTGAAACAGGAAAATTGTATTGGTACTACTTTTCTATCCATTTTTCATATTTCTGTTTTGTGTATGCCTTCTTTCATGAGATCACTGTTGAAATGTTCTCATTTGAATTTTTGCACAATAAAGCAATCTCTTGGATATTAATGAAGCCAGAATTTAATCCAATACACAAAAAGAGCTAAGACACTCTAATTAGCTCAGTGTGATTGCCCTTAATAATTGAAAGCAGACAAATACTAGCATATTTCAATGATCACCTGCATTCATACTTTGATGTACCATCAGCAGTAGGAACAAATGTTATATGGTCTTAATATAAAATGACTTTTTAAAACCCACACATAAAATTCAGAATTATTTTTGAAAGCCAGGTAAGAAATATTGTAAGATTGAAAAAAAAAAATTCTTTTTGAAAGTCTGATTTTTTTTTTGTCTTTTTTTCCTGGAATTCTATTTCCATATTTGAAATTGAGCTTGCTAGTAAGTAACCTACAGTAATTTTGGCTGTAATGGTTTAAAATGATGCTATCCCAGCTGTATTGTTTCTACTGGTTGAGATAACCAGCCTCAGAGTAAGGTTCAATGAACTTAATGCAACCCCCTTATTACTTTCCTCAAATGAGAGGTGTAACTAAAGGTGCCAGGCTTGTAAAAGAAGGGGCTGGGACAGGGTCTCACTTTGCATACTGTCCTTCAGTCTGTGTCAGAAGCAGTGACATCCAGCAGGGTAAAATGGCAAATAGGTAGAGGCAGACCATTTTTTCTGGTCCTGGATGCTCGCCCGCCCCTGCCTGGTAGTCGGCATCCCATAGCATCTGCAGGCAGATCTCATCCTGCCTTTGTCTTAATTCCCCCTTCTGTAAAGAATGTAAGTAATAATGCAACTACCTACCTCAAAGCAGTGCAGGAATTAATTACTGTTAGTAAAGTCCTTTGAAGATAAGATCTAAGTATTATTATTAATAATTTACCTGAAATTTGCTCTGTGCCTTAAAAGACAGAAATAATTTACCATGAAATTATGTGACACTACCTAGGGCTAAATTAAGGTCTTGAATGGATGTGAAGGGCTTACATTACTGTTAATGTAAACTATTATGTAGAGGTGCCAAAAGGCAGAACCGGGCTTTATGTAAATACCCAGACAGGGCCTCATTATATCACACAGAATTAGTATTTATAGGATACCAAGGTCTTATGAAGTATAAGTTACCCATTTCCTGGGATATATACAGAGGTGCAGATCTTCAAAGACAGCCTTTTTAAGAAAGATAAAAATTATTTTGTAGCACGCATTTAAAGATAATAACAGAAAAGACCTGAATACTTATTAGTCTAAGAGGCATGTGAAGTTTTCCTTGGTTTCTTCAGGCTGACACAATAACCCTCCTTGCATAATTTATCTCCCATTGTTTACCTCATTCATTATCCTAATGAGATACTTAAGCATAATCTCCATCAGAAATACTTGCTTTGCCATAGGAGTGAAGGTTTAAGCTTCAGGAGAATGAGATTCAGTAATGAAAAGCCAAGAGACCCATGAACAGAAGTGGAGAGACCAAGAGACCCATGACAGCTCCTCCTGTCCAAGGAAGCAGAGGGCAGAGAGCCACATGATCCCCTTGCATCCTTGGTATTTCGGAGAGAAAACGAGGCAGCTGTGGCAATGTTCCAGTCCTTCCTGCACCTTGAGAGCAGAGGGATGCTCACAAGAAGAGCTGTGCATTACTCATGTACCCCTGCTCAGCTACGACCCACGTTGCAGTAACTTGCCACGGAGCCAACTTTCCTTTGTGTGATAAATGACAATAAGCCACCAGCAACACTTCATGAATCTCTCCTTTAAACCTTTCCCAGGGATCAAGACACAGTTTACTTCTGTAGTTTATGAAGACATACCCAGAGGTATCAAAGGGGAGAGAACTATACCCATTTGAATAAAGGATTCTTGGCAGCTCCACAGCCATGAGACAAAACAGGTTGACTCTGGTGTCAGTAGAGAATATCTTCTCTCCCAGTCTGAGGGCCAGGCTCTGGGAAAATTTTATGCACAGAGCATAGCAAGCAACATGAGGAAGATTTAACATTTTGTAATAGATTATAAGCTTTGTCCAAGTTTTCATCATATCTGTGAGATACCATCTTCCTGAAGCCTTATCAAATGTTTATCTCCAAGGTTAACAAAAGGTAATACTAATGAGGAGGAAATGGCAGGCATGATGAACTCTAGCTGCTGAAGAGGTGAGAATACAAATAATTTGCCTGTGAGCAAGTCTTTACAGTGAGAAGTGGTGGTGTTGGTATGTTGGCACCACAATGAGGAGCTGGAATGGATATCCTAAAGGTACCATGATGTAAACCAAGGATCTCCAGTACTTGGTGACAATAGGGTCCTGAGATTTTCCTCTGTGGAGACAAAGACAGAGTTATCCTCTCTCATTCTTTGCTTAACAAGCCAAAGCAGTGGAAAAACCTTCTCTGTTTGTAGTCTGTATCTCAGCAACTGAACCATGACAGAGAATTTAGGTCAAGAAAAACAGATTTAGCTTAAGAAACTGACCAGTTTTTAAACTGTATCTGCTCCAGTATTTGGATGTGAGTGGTTACATGAGTCCCTCTCACAGCAGTACAGCTTATGTGATAGGAGACAACAAAAAATTATCATAGCCTCTCCTAAATAAGAATACTCTTACAGGTGTTTCACAGAGTCATTAGCTACTATTTATAGGGATTATGAAGCAAGTTTTCTACTAAAGAATTAAAAATTGTCATTAATGCCATGCTTTGCAGAGCTTTCATAGCTCAGCTTTGGGACATGCACAGACCAAAATGCTCAGGAGAAAGTTAATTTACAATTAACAATACTATGTTTGTACATGCTATTTGTGCAGTTCCAGTTTTAACCAGGAGAAAGCAGCGGTGCTTAAAGCAATCCATGACTTCTTTGTCTGCCTCTCGGAAAATATTCTGAGAATATATCTAGAATTTCCCCCAGAACACCAACAATCAAGTCCTCTACTTTCACCAATTCAGAGTACAGCTGTGAAACTGGACTAACCCAGGAAAATACCCAGCTAATGACAGTAGGAAATGAGTCCCTGCTTTTTTCTGTGTTCTATTTTGTGTCGATATTAAAAATTTATGAAGAAAAATGAGTTGGAGACTTGCCCATAAAAGATCATTAAATATCAAAGATGGACATTTTGTTTCCTCATCTGCATCAGGATGAAACTACTGGCTTTTGGTTCTGTTTCTGGCTGTGACCTAAAGTCCTACCCTGAGCTTAGGAAGCTTTTGAGACAAAAATTTTGTAGAGAAGCTGATGTTTTTCCTATGAAAACTTCTGTTTGAATAAACAAGAATTTTTCTGTTAATCCTCATTTTTCTGCAAAACAGGTAGTTTGAGACAGCTCCAAGTATAAAACTTGATGCAGAATACGATCCAGCCTCATTTCATTGTCATCAGTGGTACTCATTCCTCATCTTTTTTTAATGGTTACTGGCCTCTTTGATTTTGCCAAGATGGTGCATCTCTCAGTTTCTAGAACCATACTCAGAGCTCAGAGATACCACAGGAGTCAATTGCCTTTGTTGCTTCTCAAATCCACATGCAGCCATTTGGTGATCACACCAGACAGACTTAGGTGCTACACCAGGTTGCAGATATTTTTTCAACCATCAGCACTTTATGACTATACTACCACCCAGGTCAAGTGTTAAATGTATTTTCAAACAGACCTTTGCATGTTGGGTCCGGTAAGACAGGCACTAGTTAATAAAACTGGTGTTTTTGTTGTATTTGTAGCAACTTACAGTAGAGGGTGTCACAGGAGTTGAATGCATACACCCAAGGTTTACCAGTTCAGCTGATACTGTAGGCATGTTTTTAGATGCCTCTTGTACTAAACTGACCTATACTGACATTTATGATTTGTTTTCAGCAATATCTGCCTGGGTAGCAGAATCTGTCTGGTCCTCATGGTCAGTGAACCATGGGCTCAGTCATTCACGCTTCCATTACATTGCACTGTATCTCATCCACCTCATATGTCGAGTTCTTAGCTACAGAGGCTGCTGTCAGCCCCTCTGGTTGGCCTCCACCCTTTCCAGCAAATTTCCAGAGTCAATTGAATCAACTGTCTTCTGGTGTTATCTTCAGTGTAATGCCCCCTGGATGCCTAACACATATAAGACAAAGGAACACAGAAATATCTGTCTTAGCAGAGGGCAGTAAGTCTCTACATGGTAGCATGTGGCCTACTTTTCAAATGCTAAAGTTGATGTGGAAGTGAAAACCAAAGCTCAGACAGATATGAAGAAAACAAGAATTAAGGCGGCAGAATGAAAAACCTGTTACTCAGACCCATGGTGCAAAGTCTGAAGGGAGAGAAAATGTTCTTTACAAGAGGAAGTGACAGCAAAGTAAAACTCGTCTCAGACCCAGATGAAGGACTTTTTGAGGCTTCTCTGTTCCTACTGTACTAACATTTCCGATGTGTTGAATCTGATTTGCAATTTACTTCCACCACAAACTTTTACTGTCAGCCCTATGTCCAAACTCAGTCTTCTCAAATGTTTCATTATGTCTCAGTTTTTGTTATATTGAAACATTTTGTGTCAGGGACATAACTTGATTTGTCACTACACGATTGGTATTCATGGCAGCCATCTCTGAAGTTGTCTTGAGCAATCAGCCTCATGCAAGCAGTGATATTGGCGAGACTGGAATTCTCTAGCTGTTCATGGATGCAGGTCGTTTAGGGGCTACTGGCATGGAATAGAATAGAAATAGCAACGCCTTTCTTGTTCCAGCTGTTTTGCTTGGTGTGGTTGGACTTGTACAAAGATTTGATTACACTTTTATAGGTGCAAATATTTCCCCTGGATACATTACAGAACTGAAAATGGACCTTCCATTATGGAAGAAACATGTTTCTGCATAATACAGATGATACCATGACATCTTTCAAGCAAGGTGGCTCTCTGGGGAGCATTCGTCTTTATATATTTAGCTTTGATCCTCTTGATTTTCATATGAGGGTAGCTTTTCAGTAATTATGGTAAAATACTCTCTAGACACATCTGAGCTTTCTGCTATTGTTAACTGAACTAGTGGAGAAGAGCCTTGCTTAAGCTGTAATAACACTATATTTAACAGCACAGTGACAGCAAAGAAAAAGAAATTAAGATAAAATAACCCCATAAGTAATTGTAAAGCCTGTGATTTCCTTCATAAGTTGTGCAATTGTAATAAATAGTATTGTGCTGCGACAAAAATGAATGCAAAATAATATCCTTGCAGGACCCACAATGAGTCATTTATTGGGAAAATAACTGTAGCTTTTGAAAGGAATTCTATGTCTTCTTTAAACAGATGAGTATGACTATTTTTATTATTATCATGGAGCTGTAATGCTTCTAAAAACTCTGACTGACGTGTTGGAGACTTCTACCCAAGAGAGGGTCTGGGAGTTTGTATTTTTGTATTGTTTATTTACAAAGGACACTAGTGGGTGGAACTCTACACAGAAATTTTATGCCAGGGTTTGGCTGCTGTTTTCATTTTAAACCTAGAAAATCTAAATTTTTCAAATTCATGAAGTGAGTGAGAACAATCCCACTTCTACTGAAATCTAACTTCTGCTGGGGAGGAGAAACAAGAAATCATTCATAGCATCTACTGAATAAGGAGCTTCCAGGTTCCCAGTTCCTTGTCAGCTGCACTTCTGAGCTGCAATCTGACATTCCTAAAGCCCAGGGGCAATGAAACCCTAAATGCCTTGTGACAAGCAAGAGGTGGGGACCTGGGGACTTTGAAGCTTGAAAACTCAGTATCCCACAGGGTCTGGGCTTTCATCCCTCATCAGCCTGCCAGGAGAGTGAACTGTCAAGCAGAGGGGAGTCCAAAAAATGTGGTTTCTTGTCCTCCAGCTGGAAAGGCAGGCTGGTAGGAGGTCAGGTGAAGTTTCCAGGCAGGTTTGGAAGCCTGTCAGTGGTTTCTCAGCAGCTTCATTGCTATTAAACTGTCTCAAAGAATAATTTTATTTTTGATGAAAAAGCAGTTCTTCTGCAGGAAGGAGAAAGTAAACTAAGCCGGGAATTCCCAATTAGCTACAACAACAGGCCTGTTGCTCACTGAGTGTGGCACTTGAAGAAAGTATTTTCCAGAAAGCAGAGTCATGGGGATAAGGAGTCTGTCTATTGGTAGGTAAGAGGTAACCAACAAGTTACTGGTGGCTGCCTTGGAAATAGGCACTGATGGTGCTTTGGTATCAGTGCAGCCAGGGAGTTGTAATGAAGCAGTAGGAGGCAAAAATGCCTGTGCTGACTGTATGGCTTCTGCTGAAGGGATTGTCCTGCTCTTTCCTGCCCATCCTCCACCCTTGTGCCCTCTCCAGGTCTCCTCTAAGCCATTAGCAACCTGATTCAACTCAATAAACTGACAGAAGGGTAGCTACTTTCTTTTCTTCTCAATGTGTTTTCTGCCATCATTAGAATAGCCTCAGAATTGGAAGCTGGAGTAGGGGAGAAAGGGAAAAGGAGGAAAGCAGGATCTGTTTCTAGTTCCCTTTCCCAAGGCCAGTAATCCCTCTGAGGCATATCACTTCTGGCCAGCCATGCATGGATAGATCAGACTGTCTATGTGCAGTCTGTGCTTCAACACAAATTTCTGAACATGTCTTCAAGTTTCTTCTTTAAAATTAATCTCTCCTTGCCAGTTCTTCTCAATGTACTGTACTTGTTATGATTGTCCTCATAATTCTTGGAAAATCTGTAGGACAGGTCTGTAATGCAGAGGTTACAGGCAGGTCCTGTTTTCACATGCCTTGGTCCTACCTGAGCATTCTCTTGGGTACTCTTGTTGACTCTGTTAAAATTACACTATTGTAATAGGCAGATGAATGGCACACAAAGGTTGTACCCTATGGCAGTCTGCTGACAGCAATGAGAGGTTTGTTCATAAGAAATCAATAGACTTTCTGTAAGACCTCTGACACAGGAAACACATGGATAATAGAATTTTTCTCATTTGTCTCATCTTCCAGGACACAAAAAATTTAGTCTATCTCAGCTCAGACAGCATGATTCAATTTCCCACCACTACCATAAAATTTGAGTAAACCTGGGTTATTCTTTGACAGCAAAATAAAGGAACAGAAATGCCACATTATTTTTCTCTTTAAAAATTTTAGGGTGTTTTTAATCAAATCAAAGATTTTAGAGCTCCCCAAGACTTCAAGGTTGCTTGAATTTGGCAATACCAACTTCACAACAATGAAGGAAACATTTTGCTTGATGGAATATGAAATCATACCTGGAATCTCACTGTCACCCAAACTGCTTAAAAAGATTTTCAGTATGGCAGGAATATTATGACTCCAAGCAGTAGGAACTGATTTGGGTTATTTCACAAGATGCTTCACCAAGAGAATGTGGTCACCACTTTAAAAACCTATAATGACTATTTATTTGGAGTCAGCAAGGGATATAGTACTAAATTCCTTAAGTTTCTGGAGAACAGTGAATTTTATGCTAAATTTATTCATAGACTAGATGCACCTTTTTATAAAGTGCATAATAATTCTGATTTGTGTGTTCAGATAATACCATCTGCTCAGATTTGCAAAGGAAAAGGCAGGCTCTATGCTTATATCTCTAGGGAGGACCTCTGCCTCCTGCTTTTTTTTTAAATTTAATTCATTTGAGGGGAGGGGGAATATGGAGAAAAGAGGTTATCAATTTGTATAGCAGTTCCAAAACATTGAAGAAAATTCAGCCGCCTTTTGGTTGATGCAGTTATAACACAGTTTAGTTTAAAAAAATGCACACCTACAAGAAAAAAAATTTAAGCCAAAACTGATAGGGAACACTTGTCTCCTGGAGAGACTGTGAAATCTAGTGTAATAATTCTAAATTTTTTTTAATTATCGCAGGCATTCCCAAACTTTGGCAGTAGGAGAGGCCATTTTGCAGTGACATGATGTGTAATATTGACAAAATGGAATGCCCAGCATTCCAGAACACTGGCCTGCCTGTCAAGCTGGGTCACTCATGGAATAAAACAGCATTTCATGTCCTGGAAGATCATATTTTGCTGTAGCATGTCTGTCACATAAACTAGCAAGACTTGAAGACAGGTTTTTAGAGAATCTTGTACCTTCAAATTTCAAGGCACATTGCAGGGACAGGACTTAAATGGCAAATGTGAGAGGACTCATTAGTGCCGCATGCTCTTCCTGCCCCTCTGCTGCTTCTGCTGCAAAATGCATCTGGTGCTGATTTCCTCTGTAATGCACCTTGGGGAAAAGGGAAACACACAGTCTGAGTGGGATATCATTCTGATAGAAAGAACTGCAAGGAGAAAATCCCTGCCCCAGAGTGTCTGTAGCCTCAGGCTCCACTCACACCATGCATGTGTGAGAGCATGCAGTGCACTTTGTGCTCTGTAAGCAGTTCAGCTGACTTCAGTGCTGCCTGAAGTGCACCCTCACAGTGCCTAAAGTTAAACACATACAGGTAAGATTTTGACAAGTCATAGGCCAAATGCTGCAGCCTTGTGAAATTCCCTTTGCCATGGATTCTGTATCTGTGGAGAGCTCCCCTGAAACAAATATCAGTTCTGATTCCAAGCTCTGCCTGAGAAGAAAAAGGCAGAGATGAAGAAAAAAATATACATTGGAGAGAGAAGGAAGGAGTAAAGCACATGGGAACATGGCTGTCAGGAAAGGAAGGGATGTGGGACAGCTGAAAGAGCATAGGCATCAATGGGCACCTTTGTGTACACAGACGTGGAGAGGCTGAGCTGGCCATGCCCAAAGGTGTGGGTGCAGTCTAGCTCCAGTTTAGAAACCACCTGGTTGTAATAGTGAGTCTTGGGTTTGACCTGATACAATCCTGAACACACATTTAGATCTATCTCTGCAGACTTAGCCTGCACACAACTGTGAGCTGAGATATGGGGGGCCAGCCAAGTACAGTGGTAGATGTGTTGGTGCCAAATGCTCTTTCCAATCCGTCCTTTACGGGAGGCAATTCACTTACAGATTGCTGATCATCTTGCACTCACACTGAGTCTTGTCCAGCAGGGTTTGTTCCTACTTCTTGCTTGTGATTCAAAGAAACAGAAACCAGGAAGTTATTGTTTTCGGATGTGAGATCTTTTTTTTTTTTTTTAGGGTAATCTCATAGTTTTGGGGGGACTGACCTGATTTATCTGGATGTTTTGGACTGGCTATGTTGCATCTAGATTAGCCCTTCCTATTGTGAAGTTCCTAGTTGAAAGTCCTAAGGACCTCAACCCAGATCCACATTTACCCAGACAGATAAACTGAATGCTGTGCAATTTTAATGCATATGAGTATTCCAGAGAAAACTTCAGCAGGAATCAGATTCTCCTTTTAAATATTTCCTCTCACATGCGTCTCACTTTTGAGCTTAATTTAATCCCAGAGATGGTTGGCATTATGGCAAGAACAAACAATATCTATTGAAAATCCCTCCTAAAGAGAAGCTGTTTTGCTTGGCCCATTTCTGCACAGGGGACTGAGTGTTGTGAACTATTGACTTTCCAAGACCAGCCATATTCATGTGATCCAAACACCTTTAGGCACAAGGCTTGGCACAGGATATTAATATCTCCTTGCTGCATGGAAAACTGTATTCAGATCATCAGGAGCACTCCTGACATGGCAATGGGAGAAGACACTAACCAGCAAAGAAGTAGAACTTTTGAAGAATTTTTCTGCCATTTTGAAAATGGAGCTAAAAAGAAAATATAAATATCAGTAGGTATGGAAAAGAGTAGGTAAGGGAGCAGGAAAAAGAAACAGAACCAGATGAAGAAAAGAGGAAGAAGATAAAAGAGAGGGAAATGAGAAGAGAAAGGGAAAAAAGGTGAAACATAGGTACACAAAGAGGATTTGAGTCTTTCTAGAGAGGTTTTATTTTTTGCAAAATGTCTGTTTGTATGATGTTTCACAGGCATTGAAAGAAAGATGTAAAGGAAATGCATATTAATTTAATTTCTGAAATTGTTTGTATGTCTACTTGACCTGATAGGTATCCATAAGCCAAGTAGTTGAAAACTGCTATCTACATATTGGACATGAAAACATTTCTTTTGCTATCCATGCAGCTGTAGAAGTGATAAATGAGAGATGGAAAGAAACAGGCAGTTCCATAAGAATGCAGATTATCTCTGACAGGCAAAAGACAACATACTGGCAACTCACTTGCAGCTGAAGCAAATGACAGATAGAAACAAACAGAGAAAATAGGTCTTAAAGGAGGGAAAAATAACTCATCACAATAATTTTTCTTGATCTGTGGCTTTCATAATGGTGCAGTAGGCAACTCTGCCATCTCTGAGCACCTAGAAAGAGAGCTCACTAATGAGGCAGCCCTGGGCCCAGCAGCAGCCAGCAGCTGGGGATGGCAGTGATCATTTGTTGGCACCTGAAGCCCAGATCAATGCATCCTGCACTGGGTGAGCTACAGGGGGATGGAGGGTCTGGAGTCTTAATTGAAGCTCATGACAGAATGAAATACCCTGGCTAGAGTTACAAGTTTTTCCCATTACTGTTAAAAGTTGGAACAGCAAAAAATCATGCTCCCTCCTCTGACTCTACCTGTGGAAGAAGAGGGAACATCCTCAGAAAGTCTCCTCTGGGGCATCCCTCAACCCCTCCTGTTACTTCCTGAGCACAATACCCTTAGCATGGGTTTCCACTGGTGCAGCTAAGTGTCTCCTGAGTATTTATTTCTGCTGCTTAGTTGAAAGTTAAATACAAATCTTAGTTCTTTTTCAGACTCCTGAATTGCCACGCTCCTGTCGTACTCCCAGAGCTGAAGGAGCAGTTTAAAAGACTTAACTACATGTTATCATCATTTCTGTTTTGATGTGTTATTGCTAATTTGCATCCTCATTCCCTTACCTTCAAATTTAATAGAAGACAAGAGCTGTTCCCTTTTATCCCATTTTATTTCTCCTCTTATTTTTTTTTAATAAGGAGAAAGACATAAAGAAAGCAAAAAAAATTAAATACAAATACTGAACCAGCTCCAGATGAAAGGCAGTAAAATGACTGCCTGCTGCTCCCTCTTGAACTGACTGGCAGCAACTCAGAGTTTCGCCTGTTGGAAACTGTGGGACTCCTCTCTCTGCACTGCTGGATCCTTTTAACTCCATCAGGTCTGGCCAGGAGACACAGCTGCAGCAGCTGCAGGTTTCTCAAGAGATTTGGAGACCAAACAAGATGAGAAAGGCGTGTTCCTTGAACTTTTCCAGGAGTATAATAAGTCCAACCCAGCTGCTGTCTCACCCTCCATAGCTGCCATGCAAGGACTGAGGGGGTCTCATTTGTTTTTCTTCATCACCTTCCTGGTCTGTTCCTTCAATCCTTTTCCAGGAAATCTGAGCCAGAACGAGCTGACCTTCAAAAGATGGTACCAAGCAAAAGCAGCAGAATTGAGGATAGAATAGAAAAGCTACACTTCACATCTCCTGAAGTGTCCTGAGCCATGCCTACCTGTTGTAGGTGCTTGTGCCTAGAGCCTTTCTTCTTGGAAAAATACAGCCTGTCTGAGATGTGAGCTATGAGACCCTGTAATGGGGCCAAATGTTCACAAGGCTCCCAGGAAAGCTCTCAGCATCTGGGCCTTGAATCTGCCTGCCCAGTCTTGCTCCAGCCAGGTCTTTCCTGTCTCTGCGTGGTGGTGTGAATGCAGCCAGAAAAGAGTTGAAGGCTGAGCACACTTGCCCAGGGTTCATTAACATCTCTTGTCCACCTGCAGGGTGTTTAAAAGCCAAGAGGAAGTTCACATTAGTTAGGCTGCTGCTTCAGCATGTAAAACCAGCCACAGCTCAGGTTGGATTTGTGGGAGAGCATGAAGGTTTCCGAGGAGCTGTCTCTCCCATTAGCGTGGTCTGGTCTCATGGGGTGCGAAGACGAAGGAGTAGCTGCACATCCCCTGCTCTGCTCTCTTGACAGACCTGTTTCTGAGCTGACACTAGTGGTAGCCACATCAGAGATGTCTCCACTTAAACAGCGATGGCCTTTCCGTCCGCTGCCTTTGGATTTGCCCCTGCTGCTGCTCGGGCTGGCTGTGCCGCCCTCCGTGCACCACGGGAGGGACATGTGATTTCCAATGCACGACGTGTGCCTCCTCCCCAGAGTGCATTGGAGGCCAGTGAGACAACCATTCTATGACCTCGTTAATGTCAGCGGGGTGCAAATTAAACAAAGCAAAGCTACTCTGCTGAATGCTAACTCTCTGGGGTGCAGGACTAATATATGGGGGAGAGAAGAGACAGCAACCCCAGGCCACAGCACTGCATGCAGGTTAAGCCAGGCACAAATCAGAGGGAGTGAGAGACACCTCTGCCTTTGAATCGAATCCTCTCTGCCTGTGCCATCCCTCCATGCAGAGTCCAGCTTTCACGCTGATGAAACAGAGCCCTGTTTAAAAACGCAGCTGCAGCCATCACTGGGGTTTTTCCATGAGCACAAATATTCCTTTGACAGCATGTCTGTATCGAGTTAACTGGCAACAGAACTGCTGTTCTCTCCAGTTTAAGTGAAACATGTGAGTCCCTTCATTTAGGACTTTGAGCCACAGAAGCAGCCGGGCTCCCCCAAGGTTTGCAGTCTGCATTCCTACCCCAGGTCATGCTATTCCCTTTCCCTTTTGCCCCCATGTGGGCAGACTCTCCCCCTCCCCTCCCCTCTGCTCCTCTCCTTTTCCCTCCTCTTCCTTCCCCTCTTTTCTCCCCTTTCCTCTTCTCCCCTTCCTTTTTCCTCTTCTCCCCTTCCTTTCCCAAAACCTCTTGGTTTGTCCCCTCTCTTGCATTTTCCCAGGTCTATCCCAGTTTCCTTGCACAGCATCATCCCTTGTCTTCTTTTTTTTTTTTTTTTTTTTTTTTTTTTTTGTTTTTTTTGTTTTTTTAATAGACCTTAAGGAAAAGAGAAAAAACCAAAACATTCATTTCCTCACTGAGAACTCAGGAAATCTAAACATCAGGAATCCTTAAATCACCAGGAGATGAGACATAAATTAAACAAATTGCCCCAAACTCTTTCCTGACACAGCTCGAGGAAGTCTGATACACACAAGGGAGGGAAATTGAGGGATGACAGCATCTCTATTTTCTTTGCCTTGTATAACCACTGTTGAAAGCAGAAAGGATGTTCCAGCAGAAACTTCCTCAACAAAGAAACAGCTCCAAAGTATTCAACTCTCCACACTCTTCTCCAAATATCTCTAATTTTTTCCTTAAGAAGGGGGCAAGAGGAATGTGTCATCCAAGAAGGAAGACACATGGGTGCCTGGGACAGAATAAAACTCCCAGACTTGTCTCTGCCGGCCTTCTACAAGTTCTTGCTTGTTTGAAAAATGAAGCTGTGTTTATTGCCTGGTGGGCCTTGGGAGCACTTCCTGAGCTAACTCTAGAACCACTTAAAGCCCCACAATACAACTGTGTCTGTGTCCCACAGGTGGTGGTAGGCATCACTTGAAAATAGAGTTACAAGCCCCAGGAATCCAGCTGGCAGCAGCCAGCTTAGGAGATGTGGGAGATGGTTTGGAAGAGCAGGTGGGAGCTGTTTTATCTCTTGCAGCCAGTGAAGGAGCTGGGTGGCTCCAGCAAACCAGCTGCTCATTTCATAATGCCTCATTTTCTTTCAGGTTGTGGTTGACACACCAGGTATCTTTGTTTGAGTTGTTGATCCTGGTGTGCCTGAGTGTTTGCTAATGAGCTCAGAGACCTTGTCCCATCATTTTCCTCTATGTGACATTGTGCCACTCATAGGTATTTTTCTGAATTGGGGATGCCAACACTGATTGAAGCCACAAAATGCCAGTCTTCAGTTAGGAAGAAAGACTGTTCAAAATGGTGTGCAAGAGCTGCCTTCCTTGCAGACACTAACCAAGCAATGTTGGGTCATTGTCCCTACTATCTTCTGGGGAGCAGGAGACTGGGAACAGTAACTGCACTGCTGCTCCCTCCTGGCAATGCAGAGTGCTGAACCCTTGAACACCACTTCCTTAGGGGATGCTTTCTACTCTGTGTTCTGTTATTAATTATTCATTTGTCATGTCATGTAATGACTGTCTTGATCATTATGAATTCATTTGGGGCTAATGTGCATGTCATATGCACTATGACAGGAGACAGTAAAGCAAAGCAAACCAACCAGCCTGCCAATTTCTTTCTCTCTTTACTTTATCTATTTGTATGTGGTTGATTTGCAGTTGGTTGATTTTTCAATCTGGCTTTTTGAGGTTGGTTTGCAATTACTAATTTCTTTCTTTTGCATTTTGTTTCCTTTTTTTTTAGAAAAGGATTCTGATTTACATTTGTCTGGCTCCCTGCTGATGACTCCCTTTGATGACTCCCTGCTGGGGGATCATCAGACAAAATTTTTCCTTCCTTTATTTTTTTCAAGTATAGTTATTTCCAAGAGTCAGAATCAAAGACTCAAAGGACTAAATCTTTAGGACTAGATATCTTCCAAAGTAGGTTATCTTCCAACTGAAGTACTACAACAAACAGCCAGAACTTCACAACACTGCAGTGCACAGACATCCAGACTCCTCCACAAATGTGCTCTCTTGGCAGTCATATGCTGTTGAAGATGTCAGACTAATTGCTGTGTCCATAGAGTACTTTCTATTATGCAGCACAACGATCCTTTTGTCAACACTCCCCAGCAATATCTGATTGATTGGACCGTTTCTCAGAATGAGAGGCTACAAAAACAACTTCTTTTTGATGGAAGCGCCACAGAAATGCAATCTATATCTGAGTGTTTTGTCGTAAGGTTGACTTTCCGCTATGAGTTTGACCACGGCAATGCAAACCAGTGTTTAACTGGCATTATCTCCTAGTCTTTGCAGCATTTAGCTGCTTAAAAATGGTAATAAACCAAAACTAAGTGGAGGTAAAAGGTTTGTCATTATATAACAACTCCCTAAGTTATTATCTGTTTCTGTTTATTCTGATATATGGGGGAAGAACCTTCCAGAACATTTCATTGAGTAAGTGCTTCTAGTTAAACTGAAGTGAGGCAAGGTGTTTGGTTAGCTTGTATAATCTGCCTCCGTAATTTTCTGAAACATTTTCTTCACATCTTCCCAGCGGGAGTGGAACTCAGTTTCATTCTCTTTTTCAGCCTCTTTCCTTCTCACTATGGAAGTGGTGGCTGGCTGTATGTGCTGAGTGGCTAGACCTGTGAATGAACATCTCCTAGTGATGAGTGAGTGGAAGATAAAAGCGGTGTCTCTGAGCCCATAGTTTTAGAGGGAAATGGGAACAGAAGCACATGGAGCCTCAGCACTGACAAGGGCAGAGCTCAGACTTAATCCTGTGCAAAGGTTGTGCTATCCAGACACAGCTGCTGACCCATGGTTTAGCTGTATAGAACACTACCTGGTGATGGGAGTTGTGGGTTTGGGTATCAGGAGTGATTCTGCCCTGGGCCTGAGGCAAGTCCAGACCCTTGCAGTGAGTCAGTCTTCCAGGAGTTTGATCTTCTGTGCTGCAAAAGCCAGATGAAGTAGGACAAAGTGGTCACCACAAGTGGGTAACCCCAAGAGTCAGAGCATTAGACCTGAATGTCAAAACTGCTCAACAGATCAGAGCCTTATGCATACATTTTCTTCTTTCCCTTAGAAAACTGGGAGTGAATTAGTAGGAGCTCTGCCTTAAGCAAGGCAAATAGGGGCTCTCCAAAGTTATTTGAGATTTAGGGCTGGGTTGTTTCCTCAATGGTCCTTTCTGTTCAAAATTCCAGTTTGGCAGGGATTATGAGTAATTTCCAAGAAATCCACTCCCATTTGACACCCATTAGGTCCCCAAAATACAACCTCCAGTCTGAACAGAGCAAGCAGAAACAAGGATAAAAGATACACGCATCCTAACATTGAACTGCTTTTTGCGTTGTGTGGGTGTAAGAAAATCCCCATGAAGCAGATGAAATTTTTGCAAAAATACTCTCAGCAATACATTGCTGGTAAAGAGCTTTCTGTGATATATAGGGTATGAGAAGCTGCACCACAGTGGACATAATTCACTACTTCTGCTTGAAAATAAATCCTACTCCAAGTGGCATGAAATGAAGGTAGGAAACGACAGGGAGAGTGGAGATATTTCAAGGAACAGAAAAGGGACAATTGCATTTCAGGTCTGATTTTGTCTTAATTCAGCTCATATTTTACAGATGCAGACAGTCCCCCTTCATGGGCCCTGTTGGGTCACAAGGTGTTAGATTTCTTGCAGAAAAGATAAAGGAGATATTGTGAAGGTACCCTACAAAAGGAGAGTCTGGACTGTAGCTGTTGTCTGTGTTTTGGAGATGTGAATTTGTGGTGGTTTTTATTGCAGCAGATCCTGATTGCAGAACTTGTGTAAGTTTGGGCAAGACATGTTGCTTTTCCCCTGCCCCATCCTTTCAGGCTAGGGACTATGTCTCATTAGCTTTGTGCAAAGCCCCTGGCACACAGAGGCTCTGATTTTGGTGAAAGTCCTTAACTGCAGAACAAGAGGTGTGAGAGGAGCATACAGATGGTAAAAGTCATTGTTCTGAGTGAGTGCATGTGATCATAGATATTGACCATATGGATTAAAAAACTGTCTAAAAGCTTGTCAGCTACATAGAAGGGAAGAAACAAAACTTTAGATTTCATCTTGGGATAAATAGATCAAATCTGGTTTTCTTTCCATTTTGTCACCCATGTCTTTATATCTGTTTCTAACTACAGTGCCTCTCTTGGGTTTTGTAAATAATTTTTTTTTTTTTTAATTTGCTTTTGCCTTCAAGACCTGCTTTGAATTGAGTATGACTTCAGGGTAATGCACAGTGTGGTCTGCTCCAAGAGATGGTGTAAGTCATGCAGACCAGTTCATCGCCCAGCCTCAGAGTACCCAGTACCCCAGTGGAAAACTTTGCACATCAGAGAGAATTCCCTGCAGCATGACAAAAGAGAGAGGAAAAAAAAATAAAAGAAACCATGGAGCCAGAATGTCTCTCCTTGTGGTTTTTTTTCATACCTGTGAGGCATTATTGGCAGCTTTGAAATCCTATACAAACATTTCCCAGTAACAATTAATAATCTGTAGAGTTAGTTTATTGCCAGACAAGGTCATCAAACCAAATGCAGTCAGTGGATTTAAAAAGGAATTAATGATTCCAGGGCTGTTGAAAACACTTATAGTTATATTAACCCAGTAAAAGGGAAGTTGAATTTCACTGGCACAGGGTCAGGAAGAGTTCTGGCCTTTTATACACACAAAAATACAATGGTGTAAATGCATTAGATTGCTTCCAGGACCATGTGACTGAAACTATTGGGTCACTGTGAAAATCAGTGTATCCCGATAACGTTACACAGCTCTGCTTTTTCAGTGATAAAAATAAGATAAATTCCTTCGTGCATTGGATGTCGATGAGCAGAATTCAAAAGAACTGACTTCAGTTTTTCATATGGTGGCAAAAAGACAGTGACTGTAATGAATTGCAGTTAGAGTTTAAGTATTTGTTTGATCCCTTAAACAAAGACCTTAAGTCCAGAGCTTTTAACCTTTTTTAGCTGTTAATGAAAGACATGCTTTTCAGTTGGGTAACTACTATGTGTGAATCATCCCAGGATAAAAATATGACACAGACTAGATGTTTCAGGAAACTGCTCATATGAATTCATTTGTAGGCACATAGTCTGAAGCATGAGATACAACACTATGCAAATGAGAAAATAACACGAGTAAATAATTCTGTATGATGATGATTTCAGCCACCTTTTAAGAAATTCCACCCTAAAATGTAGTGTTTTGGCATGCGAGAAAATCATGGAGAGATAGACCATGTCTCACATCCCATTCTAATCTTTGCACAATAGTATTCCTGCATTTTCCTGAAAATAAGCTCCATTTGAACTGTAAAATTTTAAACAATTTCAGGTTTTTTTTATTCTGGAAATATTGCATGGTAGGCAAGAGCACCACAGTCGTCACCGGTTTTTTTTTTCCCCCAGGTTTTAGAAAAGAAGTGCACTGGGTGTCATATCTGATGTTCCACATACCACTGTGGTTAGTTTATGAAGATTTAAAGCTACCCTGTGGATGGAATTACTCGAAAAACCCCTATTCTGCAATTTCCGAACATCTCTGTATTTGGACATTTGTGATGGGATTAATGTTTCTTACCTTTGCCTTCTAAACAGTAAATGATTTCTGCAGCCTGGTTGCCTAGATTTGCTCTCCAGCCGATAGTGACTCTTAGACACTGTCTTTGAAGAGGATGAATTGCCTGCTGGCATGGTTATATTTCTCCACCACTTTTATAGGCTATAGAAGAAACCTAAGTTTCCAGATGCCTGGCTGAACTGCCTGGTTTTACCTGAAAGACTGATTTAGGTACAGACCTACTCAAGAGTAACAGCGTGCCACTTCACTTTAATGTGGTCTGCTTGGACAGTGAATTTAGTGGAATGAAAGCAAAGCACTGAGTAAGCATGCCCACATACAGATTGTGGGGAAAGAAGTATTCATTTTCATATCATCAGATGATGCTCCATATTAAGCCTTATTACCTTACAAGCAGCAAGTGCACAAACTGCCCCACTGGAGTTTTAGTGTGACCATTAAGTCAACAGTTTGTTAAAATACCACAGGTTGCTGGTGATGGATCATGTGCTTTTATTCACAGATTTGTTCCAGAATATTTCCTACACTTCAAATGTACATTCTAGTTGAATGTGATTCAATTTTCAGCTTGAGATATGTCCATAATGCTAGAGTAACATTTTCACATGTGCTTGCTTAGAGTACATATTCTCAAAGGTATTTCCATTCAAAAGAACAGAAGCTACAGGACTGAATATCTTTGAGGATCTGGAGTTAAGCCCCATGTTCAAAATAAGAGGCCCTTAAGAGATTAAGCTTTATTGACAATAAAGTGGAACGGACATTCCTGAATTCTCTTGATTAAGGTATCTGGATTATAAAGTTTGTGCTAGCATGCTGAAATATTTTTTTAAAATTTGTTTTATCTGATTCACAAAGCATAAATTCAAGGAGTGAAGAAGACATGCACCTCTTTTCTCTACCTTTAAATATCTGGTTCTATGTAATTATAAGTCATCTAGAGGTAACAATGACTCATTGTAGAAATAAGTACAGAGTTAGTCTTCTCAAAATACCATCTAATGGTATGGAGCTTATATCTGATATTACACTCTTCCATAAAGTAGCTGTACCCCTAATTCGTTATATATGTATACACACACACATATATACATCCCTATGCCTTTTCAGTTCTTAACACTTTTCAAGCTAGATCTCTACCACTTGAGCTAATTACTATGAATGTAAATAGTAAAATTATTATGAAGGCAAATTTTACTTTTTTTAAGCTCACCTCCATCAGCAAAAAGCTCATGAAAGATGAATTTTGGCTCTAGCCAAAGAAAGATGGGATAGCCAACTTTACTCCTATTCCTACTGCTGTTTAGTGCTTTTTATGAAAGATGTATCAACATTGTTAAAAAAAAATGTCAGTTTGACACTTTTACTGCCAAATTTCAGATGGGATACTCTAAGCCGCTCCAACCTTCACTGTAGAAAAAACCACTTTCTTAGTGGGATTTATCTGATGATCATGCAGGTTGTTATTGTCATCCAAATTTAAAAACAAATTAAACTTCTCAAGACTTATGAGCAAAGTCTTACATTCCTTTCTGGTTTTTATCTCTCTTATCCCTCTCAGATATTCAGGTCTTATGGATTATAAGGCCATTAGGAATCATCAGGACATCTTATCTTACGTTTTGTGTAAGCAATTTTACTTCCTCCACAAAAGTCCAGCAACATGTTTTCTTTTTTCATTGTTCTGCTCATGTTTTGCATATTTTGCTCTAATAGAGGCAAAATTTGCACCTAAGCTGATGGGAATACTCATGGAGTAAGACCTACTGTGTGCAAAGTAACAGCAATAATCACAAATTAGAGTAGAAAAATAAGATTCCCTATAAATCTCATTTGCAGGCACATTATCAACTTCTGCTGGCCAACGGAATTGTGAGATTTCTGTAACTCTCTGTGTGCCTCTCCATACCCTATATAAAAAGCAACACCATGACAGAGCTCAGTCTACTTTCATTGCATTAACCAGTTTAAGTGTGCCAGTGTGGACTGTCTGCCATGCCACAATATTTTTACACTGCTTAAATGTGACCATTTTCATGAACCATCAATGTGTTTTGCTGGAAAGAAACACACTGTATTTTTCCATGAAGTAGTTCAATCTGTGCTTGCCCCTGCAAGAAAGGTGATCTGAAGGTCTGGCTGCCTCTCTCCACAGTTAGTGATGCATTACAGACTTTCCTTCAGAACTCTGTTCCAAATAATGCTATTTCACATCTCCCTGATGCTTCCTGGTTTAAATTTAATTTGTATGCAGTTTGTGTCACTTAGGAACAAGGGGAAAGAAATAGCACAGTTGTAGGACATTATAATGCTTTTCTGTCGCACTTGGACACGAAAAGAAGCACGCCAGACTCGAGTTCAGCCAGGTCAAAAGCCGGATCCAGGAAAAGGGCCCGGCCGTTTATTTCTCTCATATATATATGTTTCTAGGCATGACCATGGATTGGAGGATGAGGTTACCACCTCTTCCAACCACACTGGTCAACTGAACAGTCCATCAAACTCTCTCCACCTCAGGAGAAAGAATGAAAACAATAGGAACAGTTAACAAAACATGACTATGTTTACAGAAAGTGCATGAGAAACTCTATCACAAAGTGAAAACGTTGAAAGACTGCAAAAGTCAGGGCAACACTTTTTTCCCACCTTTTTTCTGTCTTGACTAACTGAACTAGAAATACTCTGGGAAAAGTAATGATTCTTAGCATGTCTATTCACACTGGTCAATACTCTACAAGACACACGTTCTAGGACTACCAGAAAATATTCTGTGAAAATCTGGGAAAAGGAAGAATTGCTGTCTAGTCTCTACTGGCTACATTGACTAGGTCTTGTTTAGCTACAAAGGGAAGCCAAGGTCCTTAATTCAGATATATCCAACTGCATTGTAGACACTGCTCTTTAGTCAAATGGAAGTTAGGTGAGATGAATCCATCCAGAATATCTCCTTCCCCAGTATTTAGATATAAACCAGCAGATTTTCTGCTTGGCTGGTCTTTCAAATTTGCAGTGGGAACTTTTTCCCTTTAAAGCTATTCACTGTGTCTTGTGGTGGAAACTGAAAGCTCATCTCAATCCTGTGTGGAATTAGAAGTAGCATGACATTCCCCAAGGTTATAACAAAGCCTCTATGAAAACACAAACACATCATCAGGGCTGGCACAAAAATAAGGCCTTATTTGATCCTTTTGTGTAATTTCTGCTTTGTCTGTGAATCTAGCTATTTCTGGACAGCCATGCTTGTGGATGTGCCACAAAATGTCAGACAGAGGACATGGAGACGTGGGCCATAAGAGTAGGGAAAATACACTGAACTACTTGCGTCCACTGTTGCTATGGTTCCTCAGAAATCCTATTTTTCTATCTAACCATGCAATTAACCAGGTCTCACTTTTTCTTCTCATCTGACCTGTGATTGTATAGGTACAATCTTTTGCCTTTTTTTCATAAGTAGTCATCTCTGATGAGGAAGTGGAAGAGCTGAGCTGGTGAAGGGCCATTCAGCAGATCATTTGCTTTTTCACTTCGCTTTAAACCTTGTCCTGTTTGCCTTGTTGAATATTTTATGATGTTCCCAATCTCTTTTTAAAAGGAGCTTTGCTGCTTTATTTATTTGCATCTTACTGATCAGTGCTCGGTTTTGTAAAACTTCGCTTATCTCAAAAAATCTCCTTCAAGAGTAGGTCCTTGATACAGGGCAGGTCATCCCAAGACACTGGACTTCAATCTTCCTTTGTATCCTGTTGTGTCAGACTGACAGTACTGTACTAAATCTTGTTTGTCCCCATCACAGAATTAAAGTACTGAAGCAAAACAGAGCGACATTGTCTGTCCATGAAAAGTCCAGTGAGTGACCAGCTGTGACTGCCTTTTGCACATTCTTGTCTGAGATGCTGGACACTAAGTCTAGTTCAAGTGTCAGGCAAACAACAGCATTAAATTAATTTTATAGAAGTTTCCTGGATGATGCTTCTCAGCTTGGAAGAGATCTTCTCCACTTGCAATCTTCCGCAGACAAATCTGCTCTATCAACCCACACTCTGGGTATTTTCTTTATTTTATCCATGGACCATATTTTTCTGATGAATAAAGGGATGTGGAATGCACTAAGAAGAAAGTCTACTTTATGGCATCCTAAATCAGTTCCATTTCATATAACATTTTTCCTGTCCACAGCAATTTACAGAGCTTTCAAACAAGATTAAGATTAGCAAAAATGCTTCTGTAAATTTTACGGTGAACATCTGTATGCTCCTCCATAGTCAGATTGCCGAAGGAAGGAAGGACAAGGAATGAATACCATCAAGCGAACTCTGAGTAAGCAACTGAGACCATAATCAGTCACTGACCAGCACTTCCCTTCCTTTTCTGTGTCTGCAACTGTGCCTGATGGCTCTGATGATGCATCTCATTTCTGACCCGGGAAACCCGCAATTTGCAATTATACCAGTTGAGGTCCATTTCAAAAACAGCTTTCTTCATGCACCACCTGCAAAGATCTTTGAGAATCTTTATTTCATTTGTATTTTTAGACAAAGCCATAATTCTTGTAAAATCACAAGTGAAATATTGAGATAACTCTTGTCTCTACCTACTGAATGTTTCCATGCCAGATATGAAGAGCAGCAAAGGAAAAGTTTGGATCAAGTAAAATCCATTTCTTGAGGCAAATGCAGACAAACATCACCTGGCACAGTTTGCCAAACAAGAAGATCCTATGTAAAAAGTAATTAAAAAGAGGTAAAAAACCCAACCACTTTCACGTGGTAATTGAAAGGTAATTGATTGAAAAGTAATGAGGTGATTACCTCATCAAGAGGTAATTGATTAACCTCTGTAGGTCTTTCCAGGTTAGTCAGCAAAATGTGGCAACAGAGATCCCTCTGCAATAGTTATAGCTTTGTAGGAATCAGCTCAGTAATTCCAGGGTAGACGCTTTAGATCTGAAGTCTGTCTGTGGAAAAAGGAGTGCACAGCAAATCAGGGTATAAACATACAGCAGGTGATATACTTTGTGCTGACACTTATAGGAATATTGTCCATACAGTAACATTCAGAAAAAAAAAAAAAAAGCCCATTTGGCTCCATTCAAACCTCGTGATGGATGCTTCTTTAGAACAAATGTAGTTTTTATTCAGTTCATTTTATTTCCATTTCCAGAGGCTGTGCAAGGATTTAATGCAGTTTATCTAATCCATTAGAAATGCACTTGGTTGTTAAAGCTGAATTTAACCTTCCTCAATGTCACTGTGTCAATAAATGCTCCAGTCATAGGGGTATTTACAAGAATAATGATAATATGGGGCAGGCCAGCCTCACTTTACAGCTTGTGGAGAGATAATGGTTACATACGTAATGTTAAATGCTGTGAGTTGGCCTGCTTAGAAGAGCTCTCTCACTTCATTGACTATGGAAAAAGACTGAGCAGACTGATTTCCTTTATTTTTACCTAAATTAGCCTTTAGGAGTACCCTGCAGTCTGCATGCTAACATCTTAATGTAAAGACATGCGTTACTTCATTTTGAAAGTAAATAGTCTCTCTATGAATCTGTTGGCACTAGTATAATAAAATAAAACAACCCACAACTGCATTGAATTAAAGAATATAACTACTGAAGAGATAAACAAATTATTCTGTGCTCTCTGGAAATGTAATAGCTCTCAGGACTCCAGCTGAAAACCTTTTAAGATGTTTGGTAACAATATTTTCTGCTCCTATTTACCCTAGGTCCATTAGCTACATGAATAATGAAAGAGGAGAAAATAGAAACTAAGACAGTCTTTGCCTTCCTGAGGACATTGATTGCAATTCTGAAACAGTTGATTATTGACTTTACACAAACTTGTCCTGTCCTAAGGGTTGGAATCTGAAGATTAGGGAAGGTTGACATTTCTGTGCCAAATATCAGCTAGTTCAGTCTTTACTGACCTGGAGAAGAAAGGATGATCTGATTCCCATCACTCTGGGCACTGGGTGACTGACTGTTAGAGGTAGAGCCCATCTTACTTGGCTCACCAGCTGGGTTTAACTTTATAATTACATTTATATGCCTGTGACTGCTTAGGAGCACGTAGAGACCTCTCCAAAAGTGCGTGGATTTCTGCCCAGAATTACAGTGGAAAACCATTTCCAGCACTGGTTAGGAAACCTACAAAGAAGCATACAAAGAAATATGTTATTGAGACACACTACCAATCAGTGGTGATTACTGCAAAATATTTCTCAGAGTATCTTTGACTGTTTTTCTCCTGCAGTGTTCCTGAATTCCCGTAATTTCTATTTTGTGATTCCAGTTTTCTCAGTCACACACTGAGATACTGAATAAGAAGTTCATGCTTATTATAACCATTAGGATATTACTGCACTGATGTCATCACTGCAGGGACTTGTCCTTGCCTTTTGCCATCATATAATCCAAGGTTTTAACTCCCATCCAAGAAGAGCAAACAGAAAACAACTATAAGCATATTCTTGAGAATCTGAGCTACAAAGCTAAAATATATATAAAAATCGGACAAGAGATGAAATATTTATTCCAGACAAGATCTAAATTTTTCCTTCCAAAAATACAGTAGTTCATAACCTAAATGACACCAAGAAGTCCATATATTGCTGGACCTTAGACACTTTTCTGACAATTTGCTTTCTAGCTACTCAAAAGTGTCAGTTCAATGGCCTCTGCTCTTCCCTCTCATCTTGCATCTGGCTGACTTTCTTGTCTAGCATGCAAAAGACCTCTCAGATCCTGCCAGACACAGTATTTGGCCATGTCTTACACCAGAGCTTTGAAAAGGGGGCATGACTTTCTTCCCTTCACAGAATGAGACTAGCCCAACATGGAAGAGAGGTGGTGATGAGCTCTACTGGCTAAAGCTTCCCTCATATTTCAGCAGGTAGATATTTTCAAACTCGTGATACAACCTTCCAGTCAGTGAGGTGTGACAGATTTGACTATCATGGCAAGACTTCAAAGACTATGTCTCCCTCAAAAGAGAAACTGGACATGTCTGTGCCTTCAGTGGTGTCTGGGGCCTGTGGAGTCCTGATGCCATGAGGGACTCTGGGATATCAGACGTGATGTCCCCGGGAGCTGAAAGCAGCAGGACCTAGATGCACCTCTCCAGGGCTGGCATATGTGGGTGCTCATAGAGTAGTGGTGACCACAGTCAACCTAAGTCCCTGGTGCATGGGAGATCCCAACACCACATTTACAGAGTCCTTCTCCCCAGGGCCTTTGATGATGGCTGTGAGAATATACCAGAGAGATCACTGATAGCAACTGCCTTCTTGGTCACTGGTGCTCTCCCCTGCCCACTCAGGACCTTCCAATGCCTTGTCCACTTGGTCACCAATGGCTTCCACACTTCAATGCACCCCTGGGACAGACCAGCACAACCCAGTGCCTCCACTTGGAGGAAACATTTTCTGGGGGCTTTCCCAGGCTTCTCACTCTGTCCAATGTCCTCTCACAAAGAAGTCCATAGGATGCACCAAGCTGCTGTCAGACCCTGATGACTGGAAGCCAGGCTGGTGGTTTTTGTGCTGTCCACGGCTCCAGCTGCCTGGTGTCCTACCTCTCCTTATCTGGCAGAGGGTGCACTCTGCAACAGGTTACTCGCACTCTGCAGCAGGTTACTCGCAGCACAGCTTGATTAATGTGGCTGGGAACTCTCTGGTACAATGTCCTGAGAGATTTTAAGTGCCAGGGAGTCTAATACCTGCAAATATATTTATCTTCCTTTGAATATTTCATCAACTTGGAATTAATGAACTGGGTCTTTTACACGAGAGTTTTATGAATTATGTACCAGAATCGATGAGCTCCTACTTTGCCCATATTTTACTTTGTCTCAAAGCCACAGTGGGGATCACAGCCCATCAAAGCTGCTGAAGCAATTAGAGATCAAATGGCATTGAAAGAGGCAGGCATGCAAGGCCCAGAGTATTCCCCCGATTCGTGGACCAGGAAAAAAACTTTACTTAGTTGTAGTTTCCCTTCTCATTTTGATGTATTTCAGTCTCTCTCTCCTGTCTGCCTTGCTGTTGTGGTGAACAGGGGTTCACTGGGAGCTGACTCATGACTGCTACTCATTCAAACACACCTACCTGGCCTTTACCTCTCACCCATGGCACTGACATGGATGCCTGCTGTTCCTGTCAGGAAATGGCTCCTATATCTTCCCTGCTGGCACTAGCTATGCTGGTAGCTTTCTATAGGTTTGTTTTAGTTTTTTTTTTTTCAAGGAAGAAATAAGTGCTATATGTGAAGAACGCTTACATTACACTACACTGGGCTATGTTATATCATATTATATTACGTTGCCAGAGTACTTCTGGCTTAGCCATTGACAACCCACCACCTTCAGGTACTGAAGATCTATAAACTTCCAGTTCTGCATATAAAATGTTTATCTGAAACCACAATCCCCCTGTGCACAGTGGAGGTGGGAGGGAAGAGAAAGAGGCACAGTTACAAGATGCTAATTGTGCAGCTTGTTGTGCTAGCGGAAGGCATCCTGGTACTGTGCTGATGAGAGCAGTATAAAAATAGCCCAGATAGAAGTGAGACTTCCATCACTCTCCTGCTCCTCACCTCTTGCCTGAATCACTTTTGCAGGCTGCATTGCCTCCTATGAGAGAACCACTGAGACAGAGTTTTGAGTGGAGTTTAATTAAAACTGAGATCAGAGGCACGAGAGGCTCTTGCAGGCTGGCATATAAAGAAGATTGTGCCAAGTGATTTGTAGCAATGCAAAAGAAAGCCTTCCCTCTAGATATTTTTTTTGCATCCCAGGTTTTGCTGTTGGGGACTCAAATGTTATTTCTATATATCCCCCAAATATCCAAGTCAAACAAACTGAAATCCAGATTGCAGTTAAAGAGTAAGTGGATTCCTTATAAATATTTCTTCCCATATTCTCTTTGCTTCCCAGAGCTATGCCAAACTCATTGAATCCCATCCAACTCATGGGGAGGTTACTCACTTCTTCAGCCATCTGCGTAAGTCCCCTTTCTCACAGGAGGCAGCTCTTTATATCCCAAGGATTCCTTTCTCCTCCAAACCCTAAGGTGGGATTCTGACTTCCTACAGTGCTGGACCAGTTATCATAGGAAGGCAACTACATTGCAGCTTCAGACCAGTCAGTTTTGCAAGGAAGTGGACCTTTCTGGATGTTGCACTGCCTCATAGTTCTGAAAATCAGCTTGAGCAAGAGGATACACACCTGGAGGCTCTGGTCCTTAGCCATAATATCTCTCTGGGGCTCCAGAATGTCAGCATACACTTCCCTGCTTTTAGGATTGAGTTGTGGATCTCAGCAAGGATTTCATATTTCTGCAAATGCTGTACTATTACTAGTATGGCACAACCACTTAACTTCTGTTTTCTGGCTACTGACTTGGCTATAGTAAACGAGAGATGATGATCACAAAAGAAGGTGGGTTGTTTCTTTTTCTTAAAATGCAACACTTTTTCTTCCTAGAACAAGTCTTTAAGCAAAGAATGACAAAAGTGCAATCCATCTGCTATTACAATACTAATGAGTCTTGTAGGGATTGGTTCTTACATGGCCAAAGTCAAGCCACCTCAGAGATATAATTGACAGTAAATAGATGAAAGTGCCTCTTAAGTTGAGTCCAATAGCAATAATATGATACTGAATCTCTCCCCTTGGCAATGATGCAGCAAACAGATGAGCTAAAGCCTCCAAACCTCTGCTTGGCTACTGCAGTGAACACCCACACTGAAGAATATCAGAGCCTCATGGCAGAGCATGTTACTTTGTCAGCTTTTCAGATGAGCCTCAAATTAGGGTGTGGCTCAGGCAAAATGGAATTGACAACCTGTCCCCAGACCCTGGACAGTTTTTTGCAAATATAACTCTTAAATTACTGGTGTGGCACTGATTGTGTTGCAAAAATTTCTTCTGACTATTTAATATGTGCTTTCTGCATTGAGCTTGGAGTGTCTGCTTGTCAGGCAGACCCCTGTTGTGCTGTTCTTTGCCATGGCAAATACATGCAGAGCATGTACCTCCAGAACATTTATTTTCCTGTAGTTCTAACCTACCACCCAAACCAAGTTCCTAAAATTTAATGGACGAGACTATGTGAACACGTAGTTCCCAGCTCCCCAGTTCTTCCACAGACAGCTTTAAGTCATCATTCATGTAAGTCTTATGCTGCAGAAAGCCCTGAGCAGCAAGATGAACAGCAGTTTTAACTGTACATGAGCAATATAAGCTAAATAAAAAATAATAGCATAAAGCATCATCTTAATAAAATGCAACCAAGCAATTGACAGTAAGCTAGTCAGAAAGACAAGGAATGTGAAGTCTTTGTCATTGCAAGACAAATGCCACTTTCTGTCTCAAATCTATTGGCTTCAGAACTCTATCAGCAACACAAGTGCCAAAGAGACCTTCCACGCTGCTAATAAACGGACAGCATAATAAGATATCTTCCCTTCCTTTTACTGTTTTTATGAGAGAAGAGTGAATATAAATTTCAGCTGGTGTGTATAATAAAGGAACCTGAGTGCCAACACTGAGAAATACCAAAGAAAGAGAACAGCCAATAATAAATAGCTGTAAAGACAAAACCAACCAGAAGGCAAATAAACATCAGACTTAAAGACTGGAGTTCACAATGCTTTGTCTAAGACTTCTTATACTCAGAAGAACAAAGTTATGTACTGAAGAAGGGGAAGTAAAAAAAAAACCAACGTTAAAATATATTACCTGATTCTGACATAGTGAGAAGCAAGGTGAGAGTGCTGGTAATGGGATCTTTGTGAAAGGGCAAAAGGAAAATGTTCACAAGGGAAGAAGGAAGAAAGCATAATGAATCCTGAAAAGCAATATTGTGGAAGAAAAGCAGCAGCTCTGGGGATTGTTAGCAACGAGTTATCATAAGGTTTCTTGCAGACTCAGCCTTGTGTCTCTTTCTGCAGCTCTGCATGTGGTGAGAGCTGGAATAGCAAACAATTCTTGTCTTTTCATCAATTTAGAGATCATAAAATTACACTTATGACTAAATAATGAACATCCTTTCTTTATACCTAAGGCATGTGGTGAACTGTTGTGTTGAATGTGGTGAACTGTTGTGTTAAATGTGGTGAACTGCTGACAACACAGGATTAGATGGCTTAAAAGGCAAGCATCCAGAACACAGACAACTCGTCTTCTTGCTCCCTGTGAAGAAAGGATGTTGTTCAATACCTTACAGAGGGTCCCTCCTATGGACTGCAGCAACCTTGAGAAACCCTTCCTCCCAGCCACATACTGCTTCCCATGTATTCTGGCAGTTGCACTCGTTGGTGCTGTTTCAGTATCTTAGGATAACTTTTCCTCCTGCAGGTGGGCAAGGTAAAGGTCCAGAGCTGGACCTCCTTTTTGCACTTTGCAAGAGCACAATATCTACCTGCATACGACTCAAATAGCCTTGAAGTTTGACACTGGCCAACATACTAAAAGGACATGCTTAACACAGAGAGTGGCAAATGCCAGTAGTTTTTTTATATCACAAAGCATGTTCCTTCTTGAACAAGTGGATTTTACTAAATAGCACCACAACAAGCAAGAAGGCTGAGAGGTTTCTGCACAGAATGAGCTCCAGCTTTTTTTTTCCTGTTTGAAGATTTTTTTTTTCCTAGGGACTATGCCCCATCTAGAACTTTGCAAGGCACAAAGGGACATCTAATGGTTTGTTAATACATTGCAAGCAAGCCCAGTGCTAGAATAGGTGTCATGTGATGAATTTTCCCAGGCCTCTGCTTGCCAGGTACTTATGTCTTTTCCATAGGGTTTTCAGTCTATCAGCTCAATTTTTTCTGGCTTCCTATTCCCAAGAAGAAAAGAAATTTGTATCTTAGAGTTTTAGGTATCTATCCCTTTCTCAAAACAGGGTTATAAAGTGAGAGACACTGAGGTTTGGTGCTGCTGGGATAGAGACAAACCAACTAGATCTTCATTCCTCAGCCCAGAAATATAATACCATTCCACCCTCAAGCCCTAGACTCCTGCTTTGATCAGTAAAGATCATATAGTCAGCTGGACTTGTGCCTGATTTCCAATCCTCTTAGTACAAGAAAAGGAAGCAGTAATTAAACCTATGCCCACCTTTGTCTCAGAACAATGGTTAATATTTTAGATTTTGTTCAAAGGTGATTAAGAGGAGTTCTGTAAAGGCAAAATACCTTTTCATTAGTGCATCTAGTAGCAGGATCAGCTAATGGATATTGTGTCACATGCAGGTTATTGCACCCTGAACAGTTGTGGATACTTACAGCACACACCTGATCATGAGATCAGTCACTTCATGGTAGAGCTGTCCAATATGCAAAGGAGCTATGGGTATTTCAGCTCTATTGGAGAAATGCATGGTTGTGAGTGCTCAGCACCTCTCCACACATGGCCTTTGCCCCCAATTCAAAGACAAATTTCATAAAGGCCCTTCTAAGACCCATTAGTCTTTATATGCATCCTGCTCCTGTGAAGTGTGTTGAGGATTCACACACCTGAGAGATGGATCAGCTGCTAGAGAGCAGGAGCTTTATTGGGCATCCAGCGTAAGTTTGCACCTCCTGGGAACAGAAGGTGTTGTCTGAAAGCACTGGATAATGTATGTTTGATTTGTCCTTTGTCAAGGTGACACCTGGCTAACTGCCTCTGCAAGAATCCTGGGTATCAGTAATTTACAACATACCCCTCTTCTCTGCAGAGGAGTTTTTGTTCTTCCTTTGAAAGTTCTTTTGTCTGCTATGAGCTATATGGAGGGAAAGTGAGTGAAGTGGCCTCATTATTTTAAATGGGGCTTGACAGAACCTAACAAAGAGCATAAAACAGTGCAACTTTCACAGACAAT
Source organism: Daphoenositta chrysoptera (assembly GCA_013397915.1). Taxonomy (NCBI): domain Eukaryota; kingdom Metazoa; phylum Chordata; class Aves; order Passeriformes; genus Daphoenositta; species Daphoenositta chrysoptera. The sequence goes on along the minus strand of VZRO01007456.1, from coordinate 86,648 downwards.
AGCACCAAGGCACTTAAAGCAAGGCTGAGAACTCAATTACAGCCCATTACCGTCGGAGCTGTCTCCTGCTCTCTTGCGCTTTCCCTGTCCATTGGTTTCTGCAAGATGAACTCGCTATTGGCAAAGGTCAATCTCTTCAGCTGTAGTGTTTTGGCTAGTGGTTCCTATTAGCACAGGTCAGTGCTGATTCCAGTGTTCTCACAAATATCAGGAGAAAAACAACTGAAGGAAAATTGTTTTCGTCTTTGATAATACTGCAAAACAGCAAAAGTCAGTCAACTACGAGGTAAAAAACAGTATGTTGTTATGCAGTGTTCTTTCAAAAGGTTGTGACATGAGCCTGTAATATATCACGAATTCATGCAAACATACACATCTCCAAACAATGCACGCTCATAACCTGGTTGCACTTTTTCCTGACCTTTTTTTAACTGTTGTTCAGACTTTTTACCATTTATCAGACTTTTTGCTGTATATCCAAGGTCTCAGATGGGCAATACAGATGATATTATAATGTTTCCATAATTCTTCTGGTGAAGAACCAGTGAGAACTAGATTCAAATCATAGCATTGGCTACAGTGGCTTAAAACATGCTTTATTTCTGCCTCCCCAGGAACAGCTCCACATGGTCATCAAGACACACTGCCATTTGTGTCAGTCTAAGTGAGGTACTGGGATGGCAGGGCTCCTGGAGACAGGACTGCAGTAGAATGAAAAACAGCTCCTTGGATGCAACAGATTGGCATTGGACAGCCTGCCAACAGGCACTCCAGGGTGTGAGAAACAGACCCATGTTAAAGTGGTTTTGGAAAAAATATATATTAAAAGATGGTTAAGGTCGAAATGGCAATAAAGTTAAGAGATAGCAGATTTAAGGTGAGTTGCACAACATAATCAACCTTTCCTGTATATATCCATTATTGGTACACTTTTGTCCATCATCCTATACAAAGGTGGCAGCTGAATTTGGAATAAAGTTCAGACATCCACTTTTGAAGCAGAAAATATCCCTTCTGTTTTTGCCATCTCCTCTCTCATCCATTACCCACTCTGTGTATTGAACAAGAATCCTGGAATAGAAAGCAATGTATGCTTGTTGAGTACATTCTGACATTTCCTCAGCTTCAAAATTTGCCTTTTCAAACTTTTAATATTGGTATTCCAGCTTATTTTTTCATTGGACTTGCACCCTGACTTTTCCACTAAAACTGTCTTATGTAGAACAAGTCCCTTTCCTTTGCTGGGAAGCTGGGTGCCCACATGAACCCCTGTTTTTTCAGCTAATGAAGTAACTGATATTGTCACTAGACCTTTGTTGTCTGTGTGAACTAAGTACCAGAGTGGAAGCTAACACACATTTCACTGCTGTGGCCTAAAACTATTTGTTGAAAGGCCAGGTCTCTGCATTGGGGGATTCCAGACCCCTGGATGCTGCTTCATATTTCTGACAGGGGGAAGGCTTAGTGTTATGAGAGTCATAAACCACAGAAGAGATTGTTTAGGGGAGTTTAGAAACATGCACAATACATAGGGAAAATGTAAAGGGAGTTTGGTAGCTTCAAAGATTTTTTAATGAGTGTAATAATTCTGACTTACAAAATATACTAAATTTTGTCAGTCATAACAAAAATCTTTTCTTTATTTCCCAGTTCCCCCAGCAAGAAAATGTCATGTCTATGTTTGGTATTAGTAAATTTGTTTTAAAAAAATAAAAATGGAAGTAATTCATTAATGAAAAACAAAGGTGTAAAGTATTTTCCCTTATCACCTGCAATAAAAGGATTGAAACACCTTTTGCTGAAATGAGAGAGAACATGTAATTGTCATTAAGCATATTACTTTACATGGATAAATTCTTTAACAAAAAAAGAAAAGAAAAGGCAGATTTAGCATAGTAACTGGTACTCAGTGTATAACAATGAGCATTACTCCTCTCTCTGGCTTTTACATAATGATATTACTGTTACTCCAAGGGCATTAGTACCTCTATTGTATACCAGTTTCCCTGTTACTAGTTAAACTTAAGAATCAGCTTTTATTTGCTTTTTCACTCTTCTCCTCATTGTCTTTCTTAGAGGTTCTAACAGATGAATTGAAAAAGCTTGCCAGAGTTTTCTTAGCAAATAAGAGTTTTCTTGCAGCTTTTCAGATAAATGTGTTTGCATATGAGGGCTAAATGTTCCTGGAAAAATGCTTAAAAATTCCAGTGAGCAAGAATAATGCTCATTTTTCAAAACGTCAGCAGGGTGGAGCTGAACTCTGACCAACAGCCTGGAAAGACCAATGTGCTATGTGTGATATGATCCTCATACGGCTGCAGGCAGATGCTTGGTCCTTCCTCCTGCCTTTACCCAAGGCTGCTCTCCAGTTGCATGAAGCCTCTCCTCCAGCAGCTGCACGCATATTTCCAGGGTATGGCATATCAGAAGCCAAGATCCCAAGGAGCTGGGGGACAAAAACCTCAAGGAGGACATTTGTTTCACAATCTTTTTCATTCTGCTTGTTCAAAGGAGGCTTGGTTTTGACTTTGTCATGCTGGCATATCCCACAATGGTCAAATACGTCCCCTAGACTAGCCTAATTTCATGTCTCTCAGATAGTTGCTGATGCCTGAAAATATTTTACAGTTCTGCAGCTAGGTATTGGAATGCTGCATCCCAGCAACCAAAAGATTTATTGTGCCATTGAGCATGTGGAAAGTTATTTTCAGTAAGGACAACTTTTTTCCGTGTCTTTTGATGCTGTTGAAAGATGTCTTGCAGGATTTAGATGTTGTTGAAATCTATGTGGGTTTGACTAAGAAGCTGTACAGTTCTCTTTTATGATATCCATCCCTTATAACAAGTTTTGTTGCTACCAGCATTTTCAGACCTTTGACAGTAAATCTGGTTCCCCTCTTTCATGCAGGATTTGTTTATTTTTACACTCCCAGGGTAACGGCTATATTTTTATGATGTTTGAACTAATGGCGTGCAGAAGGGTACACAAACAAAATGGGACCTCCAGGCCATTCCACAGTGTAACAAATGTCAGTATTTTTCTTGCTGCTTTTTCCTCCTTCCACTCCATTTTTTTCCCTCTGCACGACCTCTCTCTCTTCTCTATTTACTTTTGAACAATGTTCCATTTCTGTTTCCTGTTAAGGCAGAAGAATAGTGGGCTGAGGAGGACTGATGAGGAACTATCCAGCACACCTCTGTCCTTCCTGTTCTTGTCTTTCCAACACAGTTTCTGTTGTCCACAGAGGCTGAGGAAATGGGGAGTTTCCACCAAATCTGTGGCCCCTGTCTCATCTTAGATGCTCCCTGCTCTGCAGACAGCTACTGGGAGGAAAGGAAGAGAACTAATGAGAATGATTGACCTGATATCCCTCATGGTGTGTGATGGCCAGCCCCACTGGTGGGATTTAGATGGTAAAACAGATTTTAGTCTTCTCTCCCACCTATGTATCAATAATTTCTTCTCCTGAAACAGTATTTGCTTTTAGGCACTCTTCGTCTTGTCAAGCTCTAAATTAGATTGCTTTGGGAATCACACATCTGAAAGCCCAAAATCTGACCTTATATTTGTGTAGATGGATGAGAGTAACCAATAATCTCCACTCAACTTGTATTTTACCTCTCACTGAAAATAATGAGGATCTTTAAGTTCTGTAAGAGCTACAGAAATGATACATCATGCAAGACTGCATCAGCAAGACAACCAAGTGATTTTCTGATACTCAGAACAAAAAGGAATTCAAGGCAAAAAGACATACACTTCTCTGTCTTTAAACTCACAGACACTATTAATGACTTCTCAGAGAGTTCCAACAAAAGAGCTGCACTACCAGCTCTCTTTTTCCACCCCTCTTCCTGAGAGCTTTCTATACATTTCTCAGTAATGATGAATACAGGAACTCAGGTAGACGCATCAGACACAACCACAGTTGTAATGGAAGTAGGATGCATAGAATGTCTTTGTCAGTCTTTTCACTCAGAAAGCATTTTTTCTCTGAGACAAACTATGCCTCAAAAATTTCTCAGTATAAAATCTTTCTGATCATTCAGAGGATATCTATGCATCTTACCAGGATCCTCTACCATCACAGTGTCACCTTGAAGAACATAGCAGTATGCAGATTTTAAAGCTGGGCATAATGCAAAATCGCTCATTTATTTCTCACTCACTCATAGTTTCAACAATTCTTATGGAAAGATATGAGCAGTTATTCTTGAAGGAATAACAATCAAGAAAAATCTTGGTTTAGGAGGCTTATGAGGAGTTTTATATAGCAGTATGTCTATGTAGTATGAGGATAATTTCTTCATCTGACCAAAACCTTAGAATCCTATAGCAATTTTCTTCAACAATTTATTAACAACTGCCTGGCCATTACAGCATCCATGGATTTCACCAGCCTCAACTTTCTAATTATCATGGTCAACATTACAAAATAAATGCATTTTGCATTGTCGCTCTGGGTACGAGGACAGAGAGAAAAGCACGAGACGAAGTCCTAGTCTGGGAGAAAGAAAAGCCATCTTTATTAATTAATCTATCCTTTTATAAGGTGGTTTGCAAAGATGGCAGGAGGCCATTGGTCCTCTGACCAGCCACCCCTCAGCATGATTGACTGAGACTCTACAACACCTACTTCAAAATATTTTCCAAAGAAACTATAACAAACTTAGAAAACAAACTGCAGGTGTTAGGTAGAGAACTTGTTTACAAAAACCATCTCACTGTTTCTCATGGCGTGTGTGAGAAAGATGAAGTTCTCACAGAATACTGCAGAAAGCTGGAACATTTCTCTGCTAAGGCTTTTCAGCATCCATATTGCATCAGTCATGTTCAAAACCCCCAACACAACCACATATACTTCCACAAACAAATCAACTGGTAAAGAACACCAAGTGAGTGTGGCAAATAGCATTAAATCATGCTAAAGAAACAGCCACATTGTGTTAGAGAAACAAATGCAAAAATAACCAGTTTCTTAGATTTGTAGGACTTTCAGGGGTCCTGCAGTAGAAATACTGAAATACATGAATCCCTGCTTTTCTCAGACTGAAATGAAAACCATGCAGTGGACTTCAACAAGCATCCCACAGAGCAACAAATTCCTAGAGCAGACTCAGACCCAGTTATGAATGGAAGGACCTTCCTAACAAAACAATCATTTCACCACTGATCACCCCAAAACTATTTGTGTGCTAACACTCAGAACTCATGGATTCACCAGATGTTCACCAGCAACCTTCCTTTCATTTTACCTCTACTGAACTATATTCAAAATGCAAAATGTCTCCTTCCTCCTATCCCTCTCTCTCTCTACTTCCAGACTCACAAGTCTCCCTTTTCCACATGTTTTCTGAATTTGTTGGAGACAGCAACATAACTACATCAAATGAAAAGCAATTGTTTCTAGTCTATACTTTAGCTTGGGCTTCAGTGCTCATCGTGTCTGACAAAGAGACTGTGACAAAATTTTCTGTGCTTTCCAGCTCTGTACAGAGTGACAGTATTCTTTATAAGGCAAGCTGACAAGCTTCATTAAACCTTCCATTGAATTTTATCTGGACGTGTCTTAAGACAGCACGTTAACAGTCACACAGACTTTGTGTTGTAATTCTGGAAGCATTATATACCATCCAGCTGCGTTTAATGGAGTCTCGTGGGTGTGACTAGGTCCATAACCTCTTAATTAAAAACGGTGTAGCACAAAGGGACCCAAAAGACTGCAATAGTACCTGATAGACAATTAAAACAAAGCTCTAATAGCTTTGTTGCTTGCCCCTAGTGATAAAATAGAACAATCAGAAAGCTCAATAAAAATCTATCAGTCTTTGTGGAGAAACATGTTTTGTGTAAGACTGGAAAATGCTGTGAGCAGTGTTACAAGTATCTTTTTTTTTCATGTCATGAAACCTTTGGTGGCAGAGCTACTTTAAGTGAACTACATCCTGTCAAAAGTTACTTGTTCACCTCCTTCAATCCTACTACTTGTGTGGGATTGGTTAAAAGATGTGGAAAATCTATTTAACACGCATGCACACACAAACCTCTGTGTTTTTAAACCAAAAACTCTCTATATGAGATTCCTTTCTGTTAAAGAAAACTATACCCATGGATGCAATACGGAGTAGAGCACCAATAAGGCACTGGTAAGCACCAAGAGAGTGTTGGAGATGAGGGAGGAAGGAAAGCAGGCAGTGGGCAGAAAGATCTTAAGCCATCTTTTGTGCTGAAGGTTGCCACATGGAGTACTGCTCTTGGTATTTCCAGAACATTTTCCTTTACTAAGTGGTCCAAAGTATCTATTGAAAACACCTAGAACCTTTGTACCTCTCTAGGAAAGAAAAAAAAAAAGACTTAAAAAGTGTGTGTTCTGCATTCTTTCTTCTTCTTTGTTTTGTGATCAAAAGTGTATCACCATTTTAAGAGAAAGATTAGGATTAGCTGTTCTGGCTTTCACTAAAACCAGAAGTGACCAGATGTCATTACAGACCCTGTTTTCATTCCAAGATATGTAGATCCCACTGCTGTAGATAACCATTGTAACTTTTAACTGCACAGTCTTCAAATCTTTTAAATATGAGGCTGTCAGGTCTCATCCTACAATCAGATCCTGGCTTTGATCAAGGCAGACTTGAGCCATTGTGATTTCTACCCAGAAGACATACTTAGTTTGCATAGAGTGTTATTCTTACAGAATCCGTGTCAGATACTGTGCCTGTGTTTCCATCAACTTTGGGGACATTTTGGACAAATTATTTAATGTTTCTTAGTCTTTACCTCTGGCAGAATTTTTAATGTGAAAAAAAAGAAGCAATTAAGTCCACTTTGTCTTTGCATGTTTTGTCATAGAGCTGTTGAGCTTGAGATACATTTTTAATTGCCTGCCTATGCCGTTCACCTAAATTATGTAAGAGATGATTTAAGTATCCCTAAAAGCTTCCCTCAAAATGAAATTCCAACTTACATATCTCTCAGGATAAAGCATGCCTAGAAATTTTTACTGTCCTTAAAATAGCAAAGCCATATTATGGGAATGACTTATGCTACAGAGAGGCTTCTCACTCTTTTTTCACATCAGGAAGTCAACAAGTACCACAGTCCTGTGAAGTTTTGTACCTGTTATCCATTCCCTTTAGGAGTGCAGAGTAACCCCCAGACCAACTTTCATATCGAGCCTCCTCATTGCTGAAAACTCCTGTGTATTAGCTCACATTTACTGGACACATTATTGTTTTCTAAAGAATTAAGCTAAAAATTATTTTTGCTTCCTGAAGTAAGTTGTTAAATATTTGTGAAAAATTAAACCCCATATATTTTGGTGCAAAAAGTGTTTGTCTTGGAGATGCATTAAACAGAGCCATACCACAGTACTATAGAGCATAGTGGTTTAGTTCACTTATTTGCGTCTGTGAGATATGAATTAGGAGAAATGCAAAGCAGGCTCAAAAACGTCAAGGAATATAAAGAAAGTTTATTACTACTAGGATTAAAAGAAAAAAGAAATACTAAGAAAGTAAAGCAAAAATACATTCCCCTGTTTTCCAGCACCCCCTCCTTCTGGCAGTTTCCCTC